>JAKUCV010001282.1:0-34648 GCA_028386065.3 Turnera subulata | reverse complement strand
CTTCTTCTTCTTCTTCTTCTTCTTCTTCTTCTTCTTCTTCTTCTCCTCCTCCTCCTCCTCCTCCTCCTCCTCCTCCTCTTCATTCTACTTTCCATTCTGTTTTGAGTGTCAGTAACATCAAAAACTATGTGCCGGCTACTCTTGATTTCTCCAATTTTCTGGTGTGGCGTTTTCAAATCTCATGAAGTTACTAGCCATGTTGATGGATCGTGTCCACAGCCCCTTGCCTATGTTCCTTCTACTAAACCTGATACCCCTCCTATTTCGAATCCTGCTTATTCCCAATGGAACCAGATTGACAGTACCATTGTTTCCTAAATTTTTGCAACTGTAAGCCCTGATATTCTTCAACATATTGTTCGCCCAGGTCTGATTCAAACTGCGAGAGATGTTTGGTTGGCTATTGAAGCCTTGTTTCATGATCATGTCCATGCTAGGTATATGGAGTATAGATCTCCATTTTTGAAGTCTAAAAAGGGGTCTAGGTCCATGTCAAAATATGTTCAGTCTGTTCATAGCATTGCAGATAGTCTTGAGTCAATAAGGAGAGGTTTTAATCGAGGAAGATGTTGTTCTCCATATTCTGGATGGTTTGCCTGATGAGTATTCTGATTTTGTGACTATGATGTCTAATAGGAACCCTCTTCCTTCTTTTTGATGAACTACGTTCTGCTTTGCTAGCCCATGAATCTCGTCTCAAATTCATATTCTTTCCGCTTGTGTAATGTTTTGGTGGTTCCTCTCCTCACCAAGAATTTAATTTCAATCAAGCGTTTTGCAACAGATAATAAGTGTTTTGTTGTTTTTGATTCCACTGGTTTCTCTGTGAAGGTTCATCGTTTCCACTACCAACAGATTCGTTGCAGTGACACTGGACCCTTATATTCAGTTCGTGTGTCTGGTTTACAACGGTTGTTTTTTTCTGCTCTTGCTAGTGTGCAGGTGTCCTTTACTCTATGGCATCACCACATTTGTCAGCCTGGAACACCTGTTCTGCGACAGTTTTTAAGCTTCATCCAACTGCATCTTCTTCTTCTGTTGATGTTAGTTTTTGTCACGCATGCCAGATGGGCAAGCATGCAATTTTTCCTTATCATGCTTCCAATTTGCCTAGTTTAGGTCTTTTCCATGTAGTATACAGTGATCTTTGGACATCTCCGGTTGTTTCTTTTGGTGGATTTCGCTATTATGTTCTTTTTCTTGATGAATTTTCTCGTTTTTGTTGGGTGTTTCCCATACGCAATAAGAGTGATGTTTTTATCAAATTTAATGAATTTCATGCTATGGTTTCCACACAGTTTTCTTTACCTATTCGTTCTTTACAAACTGATGGGGGAGGAGAGTTTCGTAGCAATATTTTTTATTCTTATTTACGCGAGCATGGTATCCTTCGTCGGGTGTCTTGTTCTTACAGTCACCAACAAAATGGAATGGCTGAATTGAATACATCGCACATTGTTGAATGCCATTCGTTCGGTTCTTTATCATACTCATCTACCCCTACGGTTTTGGGTTGAGGCACTGCACTACGTAAATTTGGTTAATAACCGAATTCTACACAGCACTTTGCAATGGTCCAGTCCATATAGAACTCTTTATGGTGTCAATCCTTCTATTGATCAGTTTCGCATCTTCGGTTGTTCATGCTATCCACATAACATGAGTCCATCCTCCCATAAACTATCTCCTAGGGCTACGTTACATGTTTTTGTAGGAGTCTGTAATAGTCATAGAGGTTTTCGGTGCTATAATCTCGCCACTAAACAGGTGTTAATCTCTCGTAATATTACTTTTGCTGAAACTACTTTTCCTTTTGCCCAAAATACAGTTCACTCTTCTTCACCACCACAACTTTCCTTTGATCCTAATCTTATTTTTCGCTTACCTGGTGCACGGGTTACATCGACATCTTCTTTCTCCACTCCACAATCTTCTTTCTCCCAATCGGCAGTAACACCATCTTCTTCTTCCTCCTCTTCTCTTCTAACCACTCCTGTTTCAACTTCTTCCTCATCTACAAACCATACCATCCCAGAACAGCCAACTCCGACCGTCCCATCCCCTTCTTCTTGTTCTCCATCTCAGGCCCCACCACAACCTCCAATCCCTCTTCATCCCATGACCACCAGAACTCGAGATGGAACATGAAAGCCTATACAGCATTTAAACCTTCTTAGTGAAACCACCCCTTTGGAACCCACCACTTACAAACAAGCTTCCAAGGATAGGCATTGGTGCGAGGCTATGAATGATGAGTTCCAGGCTCTCAAGACAAATAATAGATGGGTTCTTGTTCCTCCACCACCCAGTAGAGTGAACATAATTTGGTCTAAGTGGGTTTACAGATGCAAATATAAGTCTGATGGCACTTTGGAAAGATACAAGGCTAGGCTAGTGGCGCAAGGTTACAGTCAGAAGCTAGGGGAGGATTATGTTGAGACTTATAGTCCTGTAGTCAAGCCTGCAACAATCCGGATTGTTCTTACTCTTGCTCTTTCTCATGGATGTTCTCTAAGGCAATTAGATGTCAAAAATGCATTTTTGAATGGTTTTCTTCAGGAAGATATCTATATGCATCAACCTCCAGGGTTTGAAGATCCTCAATTTCCTTCCTTTGTTTGTAAACTCCAACCTGCCTTATATGGGTTGAAACAAGCACCACGTGCTTGGTACTTTTGATTTGCTACTTTTCTCTGTTCGCAGGGTTTTGTTTTGAGTCGTTCTGATGCTTCATTATTTATTTTCCGATCAGACCAAGGCCTGGCTTTTCTTCTGTTGTACGTGGATGATATAATTCTTACTGCCTCCACGCCATCTCTTCTTCAATAACTATTGGGTTTGTTAAAGAGTGAATCCCGGATGTCTGACCTTGGTGATCTTCATTACTTTTTGGGTATTCAGGTCATCCATTCGGCTGATGGTTTATTGCTTCACCAACAAAAATATTTGCAGTCTACTTTTGATCGTGCAAGTGTCTCTTCCCTCAAGCCTGCCTCCACTCCAAAGCAACCCAAGTTAGTTTTTTTGTTCATCACGGCAGTTCTTTGTTACCTGAAGATCAGACTCTTTATCGGACTGTCGTGGGAGCTTTACAATATCTCACTTTCACTCGGCCGGATATCTCTTTTGCAGTGAATACAGTCTGTCAGTTTATGCATGCACCAACAACTGAGCATTGGAAGGCAGTCAAGCGAATACTTCGCTATCTTTTTGGTACTCGTCTACAGGGTCTTCTTCTACGGCCTACATCTATCAGGTCCTTGGTTGCTTATGCCGACGCCGACTGGATTGGTTGCTTAGACACCCGTCGGTCTACTACTAGTTATAGTCTCTATTTGGGTGGTAATCTGATTTCTTGGTCAGCCAAAAGTAGAGAACGGTTTCAAGGAGTAGCGCAGAGTCTGAGTGTAGGGCTCTTACTAGTACTGTGTCGGAGGTCTGTTAGATTAAGTCCCTATTGCTGAAGTTGGGTTTTTCTCCTTAACTTCCAATTGTGATTCACTGTGACAATCTTTCAACTACATATTTAGCACATAATCCAATCCAGCATCAATAAACTAAGCACCTGGAGATTGATCTTCATTTTTTCAAGGAACGGAATCAATGGGGTCATATTGTTGTTGTTCATGTTGGGGCGGATCAGCAACTTGCTGATATCTTCACAAAATCCTTGCTTGTAGCAGCTTTTACAACTTTGTGTGGTATTTTGTGTTTGGCTAATTTAGCCTCCCTCAATTTGGGGGGAGTGATAAGACTATTGATTCAGATAAGTATAAATTACTAGAATAGTGTTAGGTGATATTAGTGTAATTAACTCTTATGGCTTCTTTAAAGTCCGGTTGTACAAGAGTATAAAGAATTTGTTGAACTTAAAAGTAAAGGAGTCTTGGGCCTTGAGTTTCATAGCAGTCCAAACAAAACCTATGGTGGGCTCTTTACTTTTTAAAAAATTTATGTAAATAAATAGTGAAAAATAAATCCAATCGAAAATACCTAAGGGACCAAAAAGATTTGACTAATCATAAAACCCATTGGATAAATGCAAGGAATAACAGAAGTCCATATTAAAATTTAGGTTTTGTAAAGATTAGTAAAGATAGTGTTGGCTGAAGGCTAGCATATTTGAGACTAATCATTCATAAAATTCTGACAGGATTCTTATCCTCAACAGTGCATGACCTATACTTAGTTTTGTGTTTAAAAAAAAAAAAAGAATACCTATAATTAGTTTCGTGTTCAAAAAAAAAACAGACCTACAATTAGTTCACTGCCTATGCAGAAATGAATACTTCATCCTTTCCCATAAGTGCCAATGGTACCATCTAACTTTCTTAACCATAACTCTTCCTCATCTTAACTAACATTGTGACATCTCAAGCTGTGATGGAAAATATAGAATGAAAAGGAAAAAAGGCATAAGCAGGCATTTCAAAACTCCTGAAATGACATGCCAATTTATAATTGGATTAGGTGTGGATTTTACATAAAGCCTGAGATGTAGGGATGAAAGAACCATTATAAGTTGCAAATCATATGAATTCGTCATTCTCAATTCTCAAATACTATCCACCAAAAAAATAATAAATAATAAATAATAATAATGTTAAAAATAAAGTATGTGATTGTCATTGTTATCGTCTCGTAAAATTCATTTTTGTCATGTTCGAATTTACCCTCGGTAAATATTTAACCTTGACACCTAACCTCCACTTAGATTCATCTCTCTGGCCATTTACTTTCCATAATTTTATTACTCTTAATCTTAATATCATCTTCTTTTACCTAACATCCCTTCGATTTTATCCTTTTAAATTAATCATACTTATTTGTTTTAATCCTCCCATCTCCAACTATAAATATCCTTTCATTCTTTTACATTTTCACACTTACATCCTATCATAAACTTCACATGTCTTCTCATTCCTGCACACCTCTCTCCTAAAGCTCCCTCGATAATAGTTTAATTATTACCCATTATCAATATTAACAAAGTTGTATTATTGCGATCAAAGTTGTATTACTACCATCAAGTTTGTATTATTACCATCAATAGTGAATTTCATCCCCCAAATTTTATAAGACGTTATCAGTACGAGTCTCTAGCCTACTAACGTACTTATTTATAAAACTTTTATTATTACTACTTTCATCTTTTCTATATATATAGTAGTAATATTTTTGAAAGAATTATCGAGTAAGCGCATATCCTTTCTACATATAGTAGTAATATTGCTAAAAGATTTATCAAGTAAGCGTATATCCTTCCTATATATACATTAGTAATATTGCTGAAAGATTTATCGAGTAAGCATATATATACTACATATTTTCTATTATTATCATACTATTCCTATTACTTGCTTTATATCTTTCGTTATTATTTTATTGTTGTTATCATGGCCAATATTACAAAACTTGAATTCGAGGCCCTTGACATTTCAGGAAGAAATTTGTCATGAACACTAGATGCTGAAATGCATTCAAATGCAAATGGTCTCAGAGACACTATAAAAGACAGAAACAAAGCATCTAGTTTAAATAAGACGTAAGTTATAATTTTTCTTCGCCACCATCTTTATGATAGTCTAAAGATTGAATATTTTATTGTCAAAAGATCCTGCAAATCTTTAGAAGAATTTAAAAGAAAGGTATGACCACCAAAAGATAGTCATTCTTCCAAAAGCTCGTTATGAGTATATGCATGCAAGAATATAATTCAGCAATATTTTAAATAAGCTCTCAAAAGAAATTGTGTGGAGAAAATATTATTGATGCTGATAAGTTAGAAAAAAAAATCTCTATTTTTCACACATCAAATGTGCTCTTGTAGTAGCAATATCGTGAAGAAGGTTTCAGAAAATTTTTGGATTTAATTCCATGCCTCCTTGTGGCTGATTTTAACAAAATAATGAGCTATTAATGAAAAATCATAAATCCAATCTAACTGGCTCTGCTCCATTCCCTGAAGTGAATGCGGCCGTATAATGATAATTTTGGTCGTGGCCGTAAACAGGCTATTGGTCACGAACATGTCATATAGTAAGGGATATGGTAGAAATTTATCAAGTGTCCCTATAGGGCAAATCTATGGTTGTTGAAACTAACTTTGTTCAAGATGATAACCATGATGCAATTATTTATCTTGCTTACCTTGAAGATATAAGTGAATACACATTTTTATAATAAAAGTGAAAAATAAAAATTATTTTTATATTTTTGTTCAGCTTCATCATGTTATCATGGGTTATATTTTATTTCATTTTAAATTTACTTATATTTATTTTATAATATATTATATTTGTTAAATTTTTAATGTGAATATAAAATTATGATTTCTAGAATAATGACTCGGGCATTTGTCCTAGAGACAATGCATTAACACTTTTCTTATTTAATAAACGAAAATTATTTATAAGTAGCATATGGTAGTACAATCTAAAAAATGAGGAGGAGGAGAAGAATAATATGCTTCAGAAGAACACAAATTTTACTACAGAATAATATGCTCCGGAAGAGCACAAGTTTTACTGCAGAATAATATGTTCTGGAAGAGCACAAGTTTTACTATGCTCTAGAAGAGCATATATTTATGCTCTAGAAGAGTATAAATTTCATTATACTTCTGAAAAGTAAAATTTTTTCTACTTACAATAATAAAAGAATATTTTATTCAAGTCTCAAAGGAATTTATTAATATTCGTTTCAAACGGATATTACGTTGAGACAATAAGTGAAAGTGTAACAGTCCGGGTAAAAATTTGGATTTTTACCGGGACTGTAAAATCTTTTTACCGTGATTTACCGTTGAATTAATCTTGGGTTCTTAATTCAAGGTAAATCGGGCGTTGTTTTTCGAAACCGAGAGTTTTCCCGCGCTCGTGATTTTTCTGTGGATTTTTCGGGCCTAAGTTGGTATTTTTCGGGTCCCAAAATTCTCAGAAAAATCACACCGAAAAATAACTAAGGGGGTATCAGTTATTTTCTTGTCCGGACTAGACTCGCTCTATAATGCAGACAAGCTGCATTATTGTTGAATCGCACGTCGTACAGTAATTTTACGTTCTATAAAAGAAGAAGAAGAAGAAAGCAGGAGAGGGGAAGAAGAGAAGAGAAAAAAAAAAGAGAAAAGGAGAGGGAAAAAGAAAAAGAGAGAAAAAAAAAGAAAAGAAAAAGGAAAAAATAGAAAAGAAAAGAAATAAATAAAAAAATAGGAAAAAAATAGGGAAAAAAAAAGAAACAGAGAGGGAGTGGAGGAAAAAAAAGAAAAAAAAAGGAAATTCGGAAAATAGAAAAGAAAAAGGAGAAAAAGAAGAAAATAGAAAAAAGTAAGAAAAAAATAAAAACGGTGAACAGTGCGCCACCCGGAGCCCTGCCACTTACTGTTCACGTGTAGCCGATCCGCACCGCCTTTCGACACACCGTCGCCACCAGCCCCTTCGCCACGCCGTCGCGATCCCAACCCCGCCTCCTCCGCATGGTTCCGCCGCCGGACACGCCGTGACGCGCCGTTGACCCGGCGGAGGACCCGCGGATCCGCCTTCTCTTTGCTCGCGTCGCACGAGCCACCACCGCCGCGTCGCCAACCCAGCAGCCGCGCCATGCAGTCGCCGCTTGTCTTCCTGCCGTGCTCGTCCTCGCCCGTCCCTGCCGCTCCCCCTGCCGCCCGCCTCCTACCCGGCACCACGACCCATTTCCACCAGGTGAGTACCCGACTCACAACGGGTTGGAACTCGGGTTGGACCCTGCTGACGGGCTGCTTCGCGGGCCTGGACAGTTGGGCCTCACCTGATGGGCTGTTCTGGGCTGGGCATGGGCTTACAGTTCATGGTCCAACCAAGTTAAAAAAAAAAAGAAATAATAAATATATATATATATATGTATTTATTTATTAATCTGGTATATAATTTTGGAAAAAAATTATATATTTACTTTTAGAAAATTATGGTCAATTTAATTCTTGTATTTTGAGGATAATATAAATATATATACATGGGTAAATAATTAAGTTATGTTTTGGAGAAAAACTAATATTATTTGGAAAATATATAAATAACATGAAAATAATTTCTGGAAATTTATATATATATTATTTTCTCTGGAAAATTATGGTTGAGGAATATATATATATATATATATGTAGTTTGAAAATTAAAGGTAATTATAATTTTGTGTTGGAAAATATTATTATATATAGAAAAAGATAAATACTATATATATTTACTGGAAATTATAAATAGGTTATTATTTTTTTGGAAAAATTATGGTGATTATAATTTTGGAAAATTATAATTATTTAAGAAAATATTTTGAAAAAAATTTAATTAAAGTATGGTACCGAAATTATATTCGGAAATACGTACGGTATAATATTTTCGGTAAAAGATAATAATAACGAATAAGAACCGGGATGGGTTATTTCGCAGTTTTGGCATCATAGCATACCGATTATGTGCATTTATGTGTATATATGGTTTTGTTGTATAGGTTCGGATATCGGGCAGTTTCCCGAGGAGCCGGCGTCGGACCGGTCATTGTTTCCGGAGTTGAGTAATCGGCCAAGGTGAGGATGGATTTCCTTCGATATGTGCCTATATTACTCGGTTATTGTGTTTGTTGACTATTGCATGTTGCATTTGTTGTGGTTTGGTTCGGGATGTTTATCCCATTGTCTTGATTGTTGTCGGGATGTTTATCCCAGTATTGTGATTGGTTTTTTGAACGTTTATCCTTGAGTCTTTTTGGTTTAAGTATAATGGAATTAATAATAATTTGAGATAAGGATGTCGATCCTTGATTTTGGATAGGAATGTCTATCCCAGTATTTTGGTTAGGGATGTTGATCCCTGTGATTTGATTTTGATGACGATAATATAATTGTCACGTGATAAGTAGTGGTACGACTCGATGGTTTAAGACTGTTTCGTGGTGGCCGTGACCTGGGTTCTTGTGATAAGCATGTCTATGCTTGGGATGTCTATCCCGTGATTATTTTTGGGATGTCTATCCCTGGGTTCGTATTTTTGGGATGTCGATCCCTGGGTTCTCTGGATTTGGTCTGGCACCCGAAATATGTTGATAACCAGGTCTGACCTCTAGCTTATCCGTGACGGGGCCCGGAAAGATAAAATTAGAAAAATGGATTTTATTTGAGTCTTTTGGTCTTGGACCGTTTTTGGGTCTTGTCTTTTGGTTTTTGCTGGATTTAGACCTTGAGTATTTATAGTGTGCATATTGATTGTCTATCCTTCGTCGGTGAGCACTTCGGACTCACCCCTCACCTGCGGGCTTTCATCCCGTAGGATGAGTTATTTGTGGTACAGGTTTGATGCATTCCACACAGGCTGCAGCGTTATCCCTTGGACAGGGCTCGGATCCATAGTTTGCATCAGTGTCGCATACAGTGTTTTGTGAGTTATTAAGTCTTCCGCTGTGCATTACTTTTGTTATTGCTGGGCCAGATATGTTGTTATTGTTGTTATTTTTTTTGGGTTGTTGAGCCCGAGTTATCGTTGTATACACTGTATGCTGGGCTTGGTTTGATTGGGTCGTCACAGTTCCGGCACGTGTTTACTGTGTACGGTAAATACGGGTCGGGGCGTTTCATTTTGGTAATGGAGCTGGCGTTAGGTCTTATTGGGAATTCTTTGTGTGTTGTTGTTCCTGTTTGCATAGTTCGCTCCATTTGTTTATTATTTTATATCATTTTAGTTAGTGCATTATGGATCCAGTCAAGGGATGCCAGCTGTCGCAGAACATACACATAAGACGTAATGATGTCATAAATAAGCGGAAATATAAATATTATTAATAATACTAATATTTTGATTACAAAGATAAATATTACATTGATATTTTATAAAAGTAGAAAATACATTTATCGCCTTGGAACGACGCTGACCCTGAAGCTGTTGGGGTCGTTGTTGATGTTGACTTGGATGTTGTCGCTCCACGAGAACCACATGCCGCCCCTGTTGTCCTGGCTGGGAAGCTCGAACCGGTTTGCTTGAGGGAACCAGAGTGGGATGAGACCGTGATCGTCTTGAGGTTGCCACTGGGTCTCTGTGAGAAGAACCAGGTTTGGTTTGTACTGGTTCTTCAGGTCCCTCAGGGTACGCGAGAACTCCTGGGAACGCCTTGCGACTCCTCTGCAGTTCCACACCAGTAGTCGGGCCTTGGGCCAAGTTACGGGCAGACGAGTGACTCTGGGCATGCTCTGGGCCGTCATCGAGAGTTGGTAGTAGGTACCTTGCTCCAGGAAATGGCAAGTGGACTCTAGGTTGAACTCCTGAAGTCTTTCAGAGATGAAAAACATGATGGAGTTGGCCGATCCGTAGTAGGAGGTCCTCCAGGAAGAACGTCTCTTCCATGGGAGTGATGAAGAATCTGGACGAGTAGAGTTCGTCGACGAAGACCAGGCGCGGCATCCTGCCGAGCTCGTTCGGTAGTTCCTCTGGACGCTCGTTGACCATGCTGTAGGCCAGACGGTTCCTTCTGCCTAGATTGGCACCTTCGACGAAGAAGACGGATGAAGGAGCAGGCATCGTGTTTTGGAAGCGTGGGTATTTTGTTTTTTCTGAGCGTTGTGGTTTTGTTTTTCTGAGCGTTTGTTGCTTTAAAAAGCATTTGATGATATACACCTCACCACTCCGTTTCTTTTATACTCATATGGGGAGCGTGATTACTGTTTTCAATTTTCAAGATTTGCTTTTTGAAATTTTGCCGTTGCTTCATTTATTGCTTTGTTACTTTATACGTTTTTCGGGCTACAATGCCAGAGTTTTTCAGCCTTTTTCCATCTCTTGATTTTCTTTCGCTTTGGCTACCTTGTCCTTTCTTTTTATGGTTTTCCTATATTTTTCTGCATCTTTTATCACATGCATCCGTGATCGTTGAGGCTAGACTGATGGGACCATACCTCGAGTAAAGCGCATGTGCGACGAGCTTACTCCTGTTTGGACATCGTGGAGAGATGCGAGACTTGACAGACGTTTTTGGCTCATGCGGAAATTGTGAACAAGTGGGTATCGTTTCTTTCGAAGGACACAGGACGCTCTCGTGATCGTCACTGTTAGCTCCGTATGTCACGTTTCTCGGGATCGAGGATGCTTAGGACCGATTTGGGCGCCGATCATGAAAACGTGTTTTGTTTTAACTTCTTTATATTTTGGTTTTGTTAAACGAGATTTAATTTTTAATTTATTTATATTTGATTTTATATTCTTATTGTTGATTTTTGTTTTGCTTTGAGATGTTTTTAACTTTCTGATAGCATGAGTTTACATAATTTAATAAGAGATTTCGATTTAAAAAGAAAGCTTATTTTATTTATTTCATAATAGTTTTACAACGGAGAAGAAGTACTCTATTGAGTTACTTGCTTCTCTAGATCTTTTACAAGCTTTTGGACGTTTTTCATGTGAGAAAAGAGCTCTGCGCACGCCTGTTCGATCTGCAACACCGCCGAGCTGATCTTCTTCAGTGAGACGTTCAGTTGCGTCAGTGTCTGCTGCGGAGTGCTGCTCTCAGCTATCGCCTTGCCCTTCTTATCCTCACTTTCTTGGGAGCACGTTTCTTACGCCGTCTGCTGGAGACGACCATGTGTTCCTTCAAGCCGATGATGTTGGTCTTGAACCGCTTCTTGGGAGGTTCTTCATCGGAGCTTGTCGGGAAGGCAGTGCCACCGATGTAGCTGTTGTTCTCAGAGTCTGAGGTAGTTCTTGATCTTAGTGGAGAGTCCATGGCTGAGAGTGAGTGTCTCAGTTATGAGGTTTGGTATTTATAAGCGAACGAGATGTCGCTTAAGGGTATAAGCGGTATCTCGGGTTGAGTTTGGACACCTGGCAGAGTGTGCCAGAAGCTTATCGTGGTAGGACCCACGGATAAGACGGAATTTCGGGGACGAAATTCTTTTTAAGGTGGGTAGACTATAACAGCCCGGGCAAAAATTTGAATTTTTACCGGGACTGTAAAAGTCTTTTTACCGTGATTTACCGTTGAATTAATCTTGGGTAATTAATTCAAGGTAAATCGGGCGTCGTTTTTCGAAACCGAGAGTTTTCCCGCGCTCGTGATTTTTCCGTGGATTTTTCGGGCCTAAGTTGGTATTTTTCGGGTCCCGAAATTCTCAGAAAAATCACACCGGAAAATAACTAAGGGGGAATCAGTTATTTTCTTGTCCGGACTGGACTCGCTCTATAATGCAGACAAGCTGCATTATTGTTGATTCACACGTAGTACAGTAATTTTACGTTCTATAAAAGAAGAAGAATAGGAAAACAGGGGAGGGGAAGAAGAGAAGAGAAAAAAAGAGAAAAGGGGAGGGAAAAAGAAAAAGAGAGAGAAAAAAAGAGAGAGAAAAAAAGAAAAGAAAAAGAAAAAAATAGAAAAGAAAAGAAATAAAAAAAAAAACAGGAAACAAATAGGGGAAAAAAAACAGAGAGGGAGTGGAGGAAAAAAAAAAGGAAAAAAAAAGGAAATTCGGAAAATAGAAAAGAGAAGGGAGAAAAAGAAGAAAATAGAAAAAAAGAAGAAAAAAAATAAAAACAGTGAACAGTGCGCCACCCGAAGCCCTGCCACTTACTGTTCACGTGTAGCCGATTCGCGCCGCCTTTCGACACACCGCCGCCACCAGCCCCTTCGCCACGCCGTCGCGATCCCAACCCCGCCTCCTCCGCTTGGTTCCGCCGCCGGACACGCCGTGACGCGCCGTTGACCCGGCGGAGGACCCGCGGATCCGCCTTCTCTTTGCTCGCGTCGCACGAGCCACCACCGCCGCGTCGCCAACCCAGCAGCCGCGCCATGTAGTCGCAGCTCGTCTTCCTGCCGCGCTCGTCCTCGCCCGTCCCTGCCGCTCGCCGTGCCGCCAGCCTCCTACCCGGCACCACGACCCGTTTCCGCCAGGTGAGTACCCGACTCACAACGGGCTGGAACTCGGGTTGGACCCTGCTGACGGGCTGCTTCGCGGGCCTGGACAGTTGGGCCTCACCTGTTGGGCTGTTCTGGGCTGGGCATGGGCTTACTGTTCATGGCCCAGTCTAGTTAAAAAAAATAATAAATATATATATATATATATGTATTTATTTATTAATCTGGTATATAATTTTGGAAAAAAATTATATATTTACTTTTAGAAAATTATGGTCAATTTAATTCTTGTTTTTTGAGGATAATATAAATCTATATGCATGGGTAAATAATTAAGTTATGTTTTGGAGAAAAACTAATATTATTTGGAAAAATATATAAATAACATGAAAATAATTTCTGGAAATTTATATATATTATTTTTTCTGGAAAATAATGGTTGAGGAATATATATATATATGTACTTTGAAAATTATTATAATTTTGTGTTGGAAAATATTATTATATATAGAAAAAGATAAATATTATATATATTTTCTGGAAATTATAAATAGGTTATTATTTTTCTGAAAAAATTATGGTGATTATAATTTTGGAAAATTATAATTATTTAAGAAAATATTTTGAAAATAATTTTAATTAAAGTATGGTACCGAAATTATATTCGGAAATACGTACGGTATAATATTTTCGGTAAAAGATAAAAATAACGAATAAGAACCGGGATGCGTTATTTTGCAGTTTTGGCATCATAGCATACCGATTATGTGCATTTATGTGTATATATGGTTTTGTTGTATAGGTTCGGATATCGGTCAGTTTCCCGAGGAGCCGGCGTCGGACCGGTCATTGTTTCCGGAGTTGAGTAATCGGCCAAGGTGAGGATGGATTTCCTTCGATATGTGCCTATATTACTCGGTTATTGTGTTTGTTGACTATTGCATGTTGCATTTGTTGTGGTTTGGTTCGGGATGTTTATCCCATTGTCTTGATTGTTGTCGGGATGTTTATCCCAGTATTGTGATTGGTTTTTTGAACGTTTATCCTTGAGTCTTTTTGGTTTAAGCATAATGGAATTAATAATAATTTGAGATAAGGATGTCGATCCTTGATTTTGGATAGGGATGTCTATCCCGATATTTTGGTTAGGGATGTTGATCCCTGTGATTTGATTTTGATGGCGATAATATAATTGCCACGTGATAAGTAGTGGTACGACTCGAAGGTTTAAGACTGTTTCGTGGTGGTCGTGACTTGGGTTCTTGTGATAAGCATGTCTATGCTTAGGATGTCTATCCCGTGATTATTTTTGGGATGTCTATCCCTGGGTTCGTATTTTTGGGATGTCGATCCCTGGGTTCTCTGGATTTGGTCTGGCACCCGAAATATGTTGATAACCAGGTCTGACTTCTAGCTTATCCGTGACGGGGCCCGGAAAAATAAAATTGGAAAAATGGATTTTATTTGAGTCTTTTGGTCTTGGACCGTTTTTGGGTCTTGTCTTTTGGTTTTTGCTGGTTTTAGACCTTGGGTATTTATAGTGTGCATATTGATTGTCTATCCTTCGTCGGTGAGCACTTCGGACTCACCCCTCACCTGCGGGCTTTCATCCCGTAGGATGAGTTATTTGTGGTACAGGTTTGATGCATTCCAGACAGGCTGCGGCGTTATCCCTTGGACAGGGCTCAGATCCATAGTTTGCATCAGTGTCGCATACAGTGTTTTGTGAGTTATTAAGTCTTCCGCTGTGCATTACTTTTGCTATTGTTGGGCCGTTGGGCCAGATATGTTGTTATTGTTCATATTATTTTTGGGTTGTTGAGCCCGAGTTACCGTTGTATACACTGTATGCTGGGCTTTGAGTCGTCAGAGTTCCGGCACGTGTTTACTGTGTACGGTAAATACGGGTCGGGGCGTTTCAGAAAGAGATGTTGAATATCTCTATATTACAAAGACTATTATCGCAGGTAACAAACAAGTTGTGGAAAGATTACCTGTATTATTGAAAGTTATCATATCCAGCCAGAGCTGGCATGCAGTAGCCTGAAGTTAATAAATAAATTTTCCGAAGTTATTAAAATACGTAATTTGCACAACCCGATGCTGGCACCAACTCAAAGTTGGTTCATGGATTTCTTCTTTGGCATGACCTGTTAGGCCATTCCGGATTAATAATGATGCATAGAATTATTAAAAATTCATTTGGTCATTCAGGAAAAATTAGAAGTTTTTCCAATCCAATGAATTTTCATGTGCTGCTTGCTTACAGGGAAAATTAATTATTCGACCTTCATATGATAAGGTTCTAGAATCACTAGAATTTTTGGAATGAATTCAGGGAGATATTTATGGATCTATACATCCGCTATGTGGACCATTTAAGTATTTTATGGTTTTAATCAATGCATCGACTAGATGGTTCCGTGTGTGCTTATTATCTTTACGCAATTTGGTATTTGCTCACTTATTATCAGAATTATTCAAATTGCGAGCATACTTCTCTGATCATGCTACTAAGACTATACGTCTTGATAATGCTAATAAATTCACTTCTAAGGCATTTAATGATTACTGTATATCATCTAGAATTATGGTTGAACATCCTGTAGTTTATGTTCACACCCAAAACGGTTTAGGAAAACCGTTTATCAAACACTTTTGATTGATTGCAAGGCCATTATTGAGATGTAAACTCCCTAATATTGCTTGGGGACATGCTATTTTGCATCCAGCAGCACTTGTACGCATCAGGCCAGCAAGTTATCATAAGTTCTCCTACATTCAATTGGTTCATGGTCACGAACCTAATATCTTCCTTCTTCGGACCTTTGGTTGTGCAAAATATGTGTCAATTGCTCCACCACAGCAAACTAAAAATGGGTCCTCAAAGAAGATTGTGAATATATGTGGGGTATGAATCTACATCAATTATAAAATATTTGAAACCATCAACTGGAGATTTAGCAAGATTTGTTGATTGTCACTTTGATGAAAGTATTTACCCAACATCAAGGGGAGAAAATAAGCAACTGGATAAAGAGATAACATGGAATTCTATATCATTACCTAGTTTTGATCCTCGAACAAATCAATGTGAACCTAAAGTTCAAAAGATGATTCATTTGCAAATATATAGCAAATCAAATGCCAGACGCATTTACTGATCTAAATAGAGTGACCAAATCTCATATACCAGTTGCAAATACTCTTGTTCGAATTGATATTCCTAAAGAACAACCAAAGAATGTAAATGAATCTAAAGCACGTCAGAAGCATGGAAGACCACTCGGTTCCAAAGATCAAAAATCTCGATAAAGAAAAGGAACAAAGATACAAGATAGCCCCAACGAGAAAAATAAGAGCTCCAGTAGAGGATCAAATTGAAAATCCTCAGGAAAAGGAAAATCCTCCAGAAGAGGTTCCTGACTTAATTGACAAAGTTCGAGAAGTAACTCAGGTACCTGAAATAAATAAAAATGACGAGATCTCGATCAATTATACTGTGTCAGAAACAAGATGGAACCGACGTGATGTGACACCCAGGGTTGACGAGGGAGGGAAGTGTACGTCGGTGTCGGGATGAGCATGGACAAGGAGCGGCTTCTGGCAGGCTTCTAGACGGAGGGGTACATGAATGAACCAAATCCACACCCGGATAGGAGAGATCCTGAGACTGTGTAGGGATGGGGCTGCACAGTTGGGCGATTTCGTAATTATACAAGTATGAGACTATATAATTACAAATAGCTCTAATAAAGTGATTTTGGGGTTGTACAGGTATGAGACTGTACAATTGAGAATAGGTTAAATGGATTGATGGGTACTAACTATATCAATAACATGTACCTATATTTTCGGTGCTCATTCCATAAAAACTCCAAAGTTAAACGTGCTTGACTTGGAGTAATTCTGGGATGGGTGACCTTCTGGAAAGTTTTCCCCGAAAACATACGAGTGAGGACAAAGCATGTTGAAAAGGTCCCGTGTTCATTCGTAGTGACAGCCATGACCTGTAGTTCGTACACCAGATGGTGTAAAACTGGTCGGTTATAAATGGGTATTTGTACGGAAAAGAAATGAAGAAAATGAAATAATGAGATATAAAGCACGGTTTGTAGCACAAGATTTTACCCTATGACCCGATATTAATCGTGAGGAGACATACTCCCTTGTAGTGGATGCAATTATTTTTCGGTATTTGATAAGCCTGGTAATACATGAAAAACTAGAAATGCGTTTAATGGATGTTATTACATCCTATTTCTATGGATCCATAAATCATGGCATATACATGAGAATCTCAGAAGGATTCAACTTCCCTGAAGCAACTAATTTCCAGGAATATACTCAACTAAACTAAACAGATCTTTATATAGTTTGAACTAATGTTGGATATGTGCAGTATAATTATTTTTGCATATTTGTTAAATGCTCTGTGTGTTTTGTATAAGTAGTACATGTGTGAGTTTATTATTATTGCTATTTATGTTGATAATTTAGATATTGTTATAGTATTTTCATCTATATGTGAATTACTTATTATTTTTATTTGTGAATTAAATTTTATCCTTTAAAATTAATCTTACTTATTTGCTTTTATCCTCCCATCTCCAATTTTATCCTTTTGAATTAATCTTACTTATTTGCTTTAATCCTCCCATCTCTAACTATAGCAAACAACGTTTTGATGTCTAAGTTTCACCGTTTTTACAATAGAGGTGGATGTTAATAAAAACATAAAAAAATCATTTTTATTTATAATAAATAAATAATTTAAACTTGGGAAAAATCATTAATGTTTTACTATTTCTTCTCACACAATTTATTCATACATTAGTTAAATTACTATCTTTTTACATAATTTCATATTGACAATTATAATAATTATTTTAAAAAAATATTCAAATTGTATGTTATATCATGTACATCGCAATGAATTTGTTTCCATGACATGAGCTAAAACCTAGCCATTAATAAGAAACCCGGAACTTCAACAAAGGAAAAAAAAAAAGAAATTCAGAACAGATAAATCTTATGATGCGAACATTGGTAAAAGAATTATATTAATAGGATTAATGTCAACATATTTAATATCTACGGTGTTGTCTGGAAATCTGAGGTGTGGAGTGCCAGAATTTTGCAAAATGGTGACAGGACATAGTGCTGCGCCCGAAATCAATAAAGAGGGCCCTATAAGCAACCTAACCTCCAGCAAAATATCACTCCAAAAAAATTAATCGAATAATATATCTACTTTCCTGCCTCCATGCAGAACATTTCCCGTGCAATACAATATGTGCAGATCCCTTCAACCCATACCCTCGTCCGGGATGTGCTCTGCGAAAACGAAATCAACCCAAAGCTAACTGTTATATAACCCCACTAGAACACTCGAGCACTACATGACCGCGGGTCGAAACCATAGATGGGCTGGAAGCATGAACACAGTGTTCTGTCATTTAGACCTCAAGAAGCTGTATGAGCTTGAGCTGGAGCTTGAGACGTCTCCCCGGATCCTGCCACCATCTCAGTTCTAACTCTTTGATAGAACAGCACATAAGCAGCTGAAGTCTTGATTTCAGCTTCACTAATGGGAGAAACTCGACTATCATCAAAATCATACCATCTATTCTCCTCAATCAACTGCACAAACAAAGGAAATGGCTCAGATATTATGAATTAATAATAATTGGCCAAGCATTACCTACCATAAAAGTAAAGGAAGCATTCCACAAACACAAACAGGCCTTAGAAGGAAAAAAAATTCGAGAATTCCCACTCCAAATACAAAAGTTAGAACAACAGGACAGTTATTTACCTTGGCAAAAGCAGTATAGTGCCCACCACCTAGACCACCATAATGATTGCTGATAGCATACAGCTCATACAGATAAGACTGTCCATCCTTCCTCTTAACATATTTGGTCAAGTCAAGGTTGTGAATGGGGAAATCCACAGAAGTGTCCAATTTGTTCTTAAGGTATCTGCTGTATGAGAAACGTTTTAAGTGGAAAACAAGAATATCTGGCAATGTCCACAAGTCCAACTTCTTCGTGGCTTGCCTATGCTCTTTACAGCTAGGGCAATACCTGCATCAAATCCAAGTGCATTGGCAAAATAACTCATAACATAAAACATATATAAATGAAAAAAAACAATGATGAACAAACAACCAAATCATACAAACATTATATGGCAGCTGTGAACGACAAGAGTGCTACTATCATGTCATGCTATGGTCGCACCATAACAACTTATAACTCTGTCAGAACGGATAGCATGTAGGAAATTTTTATATACGTAACCACACTGAGATGGATTGTACAAAGGAGCTTTTGCATAGAACTCGCCACAATATTCAGCATGCTTTAAGAAGAAAAAAGGTACAAAATCACAAGATACGGAAAAATCAGAAAGAAAAAACAAGCTCATACCACATGTCATCAGGCCCTAGAGGCTCTTCAGTCAAGAATGCCTCCAGGCATGAAAATAAAGAAATAGCTTCCTGCCTGGTTTTTTTGGCTGTATACCCCGTCTTGTGATAAACCTCTGGAAGATCCTTCAGATAGCTAGAATTATATAACTTTTGCTCCTTTTCAGTCCACTCAAGGATAACCTTTACGTGATTCCCAGATTTTATAACTGAATCCTTAGAAAGTGGCTTAGAGCTTGAATATTGATCATCAGTTAAAAATAGCTGGAGTGTCAATTCTTGGCAGGATGTGCCCAGTTCCATATTTCCCATAAATTGGTCCCCGAGTTCACAATGACCATTGCAACTACATGAAGATTCACCATTAGCTTCAAAAACATATCCATTTTCCTTTCCAGGGTGGATGATAGTTGAGGAGCATGCTCTTTTGAGGGGAGAAAGTAGTCTAGCAGCAGCCAAATAGATGTCAGAACTACATGGGAGGTCCTCTTCCAGGTAAGTAACCAGAGGTGCTCCAAAATACTTTCCCTGTAATGTAGACCTGTGAAATGAAAGTTAGAAACTTCATACAAAACAATGGAGGAAAAATAAAAGAAAAGAATGATCATATATTAATCTAGATCTCAATACAGAAGTAGTAAAGGGCGGGCCCCAATCAAAAGTGAAGCTCCTCTCTGTCTCCCCTCTAGACACAGTACTCAGAAGTTAAGTCTCACAAGTCATTCAATTTTACATACATACATGCATATCACATCACCGTACTAGACACTTAAACCACAACTTAACCCACTGACCATGAATCATGATATCATGGAAAGAGCCCCCAACCAACTCACTGGACATAATACAGCACATGGAAAGCCCAACTGCTGTGAATCAAATAACGAGAACTTACTTGTCCCGGTGAACAATTTCCAATATCTTCTTTCCCGCTACCTTCAAAGCAAGTCGATAGGCTACAATATGGTCCTCATCCTTTATTGAGGTCAAATAATCCAAAGGATTTTCCAACAGCCGATATATCTTGTGATCATATACCTGATAAACCAAATATATCAAATTAACAATAGTCATAGGAAAACAAAAACTAAATTAACTGAAAGGTGCTGACCTCTGCCAGCAGAAGGCTTTCTTCAGACTTCAAACAGCAAGCAACACCAAGTGCCTGGCTAAGATCTCTACAATGACCATCTTTTGGCACAGAGATGGTGTACGGCATTGGAAGACCACTTCCATCACCGTAAAACACTGTTACTGTCATCGAGCGAGTGACAGTAGAAGGTAGCGGTAATGACAAGTACATGAAGGGATCAAAGGTGATTGAAATTTTACTGCAAACTGGGCAAACCAATGTTGACTTGTATTGACCCTGATCATTTTCACCATATTTAGCCAGTTAATAACCTGAATTAAACAGACTACAGAATAAAAATGACCTGGAGCTTCTAGTCACACAAGATTTATGGAAACCTTATTTAACTTCAGTAGAAAATCACTCTGTAGCACCACATGCAAACAGATCGAATATAAGATTTTCTTACTTGGCAAACATCCACTATAACTGAATCATTTCGAGCCTTGTGATTTCTCCAACACTCCTCAGCCACTTCGTCATCTGGACGACCATTCGAATCTTTCATTTCAATATAAGGCTTCTGCTTGACACGATTCAGATCTTCATGCAACCCATCCAGTAAAAAGGCCAGAAGTTCCTAAATAAAAATATCCCAAATAAGCAATGCCAGAATAGAAACAATCATAATAAAAATAATCTCTTTCATGGCACAACCAACCAAGTATACAAAACAGTAGTCAATTATTGCAAAGCCAACAACAGGCAAGCACATTATATGAAGCCAACCCAACATTTATGCTGTCAGGAAGCAACAATTTTTGTGCCATCTGATACATAGGAATTGTAGTGGGAAATAGAATTAGAAAAACTAACTGTGATCAGTGATGACAAACTACCCTCATACTTGAGCAAGAATATGTCACGAGGAACTAACTCGGAATTGTATATAGTATGCATACGCCATTAATACGATTGTAGTGAAGTTAACCATATGCAGGTCATGAAGTACTAACTTGAGAATCATGCTGGTTATAACCACTGAATTGAGGAGCAAATAGAGCTAACTTTCCTTTGAAGGCGCGTGGTGCAAATGCAGTCCTCCCTGAAGACCACAGTTTCCTTAACAATTCACCAAATGCGATTGCAAGCTCACCCTACACAGCTACAACACAAGTTAGAAATTCAACATCAAGGTTCATCAAAATAACATTATTTTTCTTCCGAAAATTCATAAATAAGCCAAGGGGTTACAACAAATGAGAAGCCATCTACCTTCATTCCTAAGGGGTTTTCTGTGTTTATCTCCCCCAAGTAATCTTGCAAAAAATACTCAACAAGCGGTGGTGTGTGAACTAAGCATTGTAAAGCACTGTTCATAAAGCAAGTATTTCCCATGTTCTGAAGTCCTGCCAAGCCACCCTTCTCTCCTCTTCTTACAGAGTTGTAAGCGCCAACGCTATCATTTATGTCAGTGAATGTGGTGTTCAAGGAGCTTCCTGGCTGCAAGTTCAAGCTATAACTACTAGAGTGACCATTTGACATGGTTGGTCCCCCAGCAATTGAAAGGGAGGACCTTGGAGGATCGAAGGCTACCAAAGCTAACTCATTCCCAGTTGAATCCTTCCCTAATTGAGAAAAAGATTGGTCAACTTGCAGCTCCAGAAGAATCTGTACAAAGAACAGAAAACATCAACTACACTAACGAATGAATGCCTTGCACCATATAAACTGCAGGTAGAAAATGAAAAAAGCAACAGAAAATTGCAGAATGTCCACTTAGGAAGGGTGAAAAAATCATAAAAACATAGAGGAACAACAGACTACCGAGCAAGTGTGGTTTTTTTAATGCTAGAAGAGTATCCCAAACATGGTTTTCTAACATCATTACCAGTAAGAAAGCAAAACTAGCAGCTGTTATCAATTGTTAGTAGAAACCAGCACAAGAAGCAAAACCCTCTGTATTTCCAGAGAAGAAAAGGAACCAACACCAGCTACATCTTGCACATAGACCCTAACTAGATGGCTTGACAGTTCAATGAGTCCAAATGCAGGTACACTAAAACAACATAGACAACGCTAAATATTATACAATCTTTTCTCACATGAATGCGAAATCCATCAAACTCAGTTTCTTCCCTTAGAACCTTTTGTTTTTGGACAGAGAGTCAACACCAAACGGACATAATCGCATAAAAACTCATACAGAAAAGAAAAATGCCTCTATAAGTGTGGAGCCTGTGACTGAAATACATGTTGCTCGTCTTCCTATAAAATTTTCAGAAGGAGAATGACGAGAAAATTATCAATGATGTTACTTAACAATGAGTGAAAACAAAAGAGAAAAGACTAGCCCCATAAAGCGTCAAATTGAATTCATTACTTCAGCATACGAATTGCACAAATTCTTGCCTGTTGGTCCATCTGCAAGTGTGATTGCTCAAGGGTTTTGTCATTATCAACCAACCGTAAATGTTTGTGCCCATTAAAGTAGTCCCATATTAAGGCCTGATATGATGCGTTGAAAGAGAAATTGAACAAAACAGAAACAGTCAGACAATATAGTACCAGAGGAAAAAATAGAGAAAGAAACAGTAAGCTGATACAAAGATTAGAGAAACATGAGACAAACCTTCTGTGGGTCTATTTCTCTAAGGGTGCAGACCTTCTCATAAAGCTCATGCACAGAAGCCTGAAATGGATGAAATTGTTTAAAACGACAGGGGTCTACAATATTATTTTCTTAAAATGCTTTCATTCGACTTGTATGCATTTGGAATTCAGGAAAATAAATGTTTGAAAAATTAAAACAAGAAGCCAATTTGAAACAATATGGTCTGCAGGGCAGGAAGGGGTTATGTGAACAAAAGAGCAACAAGGCATGAGAAAAGAATATAGGAAAAAGAAGGGACACCTTTTTGCTTAATCTAATTATGAGTTCAGTATTATCCCTGGAGTCGATTAATTTAAGGCGTAGTGGGTAAAGCTCCACATTGAACTGCTTTTTTGTAGACAGACCCTGAGAGATCATCCTTCGGGGCAACACCGGGCCTCCCTTGTACCTATACAAGGATCATCACTATACAGGTATATATAGCAAACAGACAGACAAGAAGCAGCAAAGTAATTATGTGGAAAAAGGAAAAGAATGATTTACCATTGGAAGAGCTTCTCCCAAACTTGGTGAGGGAGTAAAACATAGTCCCGGCCTTCGAGGAGGTCCATAGCAAGCTCCGGTTCACCCTCGCTGCTGCTGATTGCGGTCTGAATGATGTCGGAATTATCAATAGGGCCGGGCCTCTCTACTTCTCCATCTCCAGAATCGCATGGTTCTGTTTGTCTTTCCTCTCGGCCAACGAAGCTCTCCCATCTCGAGAACCACCTGAAGAAGACACAATTCTTAGACAGACAGAAGAAGGAACACCGATATGGATATTAATATGATTATTAATTAGTATAATGATAATAATAATAATAATAATAATAATAATAATAATAATGACGATGATGATGATGATGGTGGAAGAAAGTTAAGAAGTAGAAGGTGAGGATTGAGGGACAGATTGGGAAGAGGAAGAGGTGGAGGAAGTTACCTGGCGGAAACGACGTAGTAGAGGTTGCCTTCTCTCAAATCACGCTCGGCATCGTCGGTCAAGTACTTGACCATCTGCCTCTGGTGATCGGGCTCTGCCTCTGCATTATTCTCCTTCTTCTCCATCAAAGAGCATCCCAAATCCGCCATCGTTGTCCTGCTCCAACTCCAAATCTGCATCCCTATCCCAATCCAATCCACACGCGCAAGAAAAAAAACCCAACCGATCAATCCAATGCAGCAAATCACTCACAGATTACTCAACTGTAGATCTCATTCATAAACAAAGCAATCAGTCAAAGTAAACCAGCAAACCAACGCACAGTGAGAAGACGAATCTGGCGGAGAGATCCGGGTGATGATGATGCCTCTCTATGAAACAATAATAACAATAAAACTTTGAAATATTCCCGAAACTGAGAGAGAAAGGAAAAGATGTGATATTCGAGAGAACCCTAGATTTAGGGGCGAGGGAGGGAGGGAGGGAGGGGGAGGTTGCTTGTTTTTTTTTTTTTCTTTTTATTGTTCGGTGTAGGGTTGTTGAAAGAGAGGAGAGAAGGGAAGAGACGAGAAAGAGAAAAAGAGAAAAACAAAGACGAGAGAGAGTGAAGGAGAAGAGACGTTCTTTTTCTCTTTCTTCTTATTGTTACCGTCTCGTCAACGACCTCCTGATTGCCTGTTTTAAATTCAGAAAGTTGCCACAATGGACCGTTTTATAGCCATCTCCAGAAAAGGCACCACCACCACCCATGACTTGCTACCGCCCCTCCTCCTGTCTCTTTTTTATTTTTCTTTTCCTCCACCTTCTTTTCCCTCTATTTTCCATTTTTATCAATTACATATTATCTATCCATCCATCCATCTATTATTATAATATATACTTTAGTACTTTATCCATATGTTTACATGGGATTTTTTTATTTATTTATGAGCTGTTTGATTTATAAACTTTTTATTTTTATATAATTGGGTCTGATTCTAAAAAAATATATAATTAAGAAACCATTTATGATAAATTCCCTCACTTTTTAGTTCTTCTCCTTTCTCTTATAGTATATTTGTAAATGTAGTATCTAGAAATAAAATTAGTTTTCTTTGTGAGAGTATTGTATTCTTTCAATAGGTAATGTCAAGCTTTTCGATAAGTAAGTCACGGATGAGAGAATCTTGTTCTCGAGTCGGTGATTTACATCGAGTGGGAGGCAAGGTGAAGCATCATAGTAAAGTTTTAGTATACGAGCGGCTCTCGAGTTTCTTTCATCTCGTTGTTTATGTCTTCTACCAGTGGACTCTCTCTGTAAGAGACATTAGCTTTGATTCAAGAGTGCCGTTGGGTTCGGCCTATGGGAAGAACTTTTTATTCCGAAAGTTGTTTAGACGATGCATCATGTCAACTGCAGGACTCTTCCTTGTGAAGAACGCTATCTTCTTTCCCGGACAACCCATTGCTTTTTGGGCCGCACTCGTATCTACTAAGTCCTTATAGATTTGTTCCATAAAAAGATTGATATTGGTATTCGCTTGTGTTTATTAGATTGCTTGGTTTCTTTTATATGTTTACTTTGTTATGTCTCTTTTATTTTAGTATTGATAATCTTCTTGAAGTCTTAGGGCCTGTTTGGTATCGTTGCAGTTTTTGGTTTTTGGTTTATTTTTCCTAAAAAAAACTAAAAACATGTTTGGCTAGACAGCATGGTTTTCGTTTTTCTAAGTATCAAATGGCAACAAAATCTAAATTTAAAGAAACCATAAAAAGTGGTTTTTGTGTTTTGGTTTCCGGATTACAAATCAACCCTAAACTCTAAAACCTAAAAACTTTAAACTCAAAACTATACCCTAAACCCAAACCATGAATCCTGAACCCTAAAAATCTTAAAATTTTAAACCCTAAATGTAACAGCGCGGGTAAAAAATTTGATTTTACCGGGACTGTAAAAGTCTTTTTACCGTGATTTACTGTTGAATTAATCTTGGTAATTAATTCAAGATAAATCGAGCGTCGTTTTTCGAAACCGAGAGTTTTCCCGCGCTCGTTATTTTTCCGTGGATTTTTCGGGCCTAAGTCGGTATTTTTCGGGTCCCGGAATTTTCGGGAAAATCACACCGAAAAATAACTAAGGGGGTATCAGTTATTTTCTAGTCCGGATCGGACCCGCTTCAAATGCAGCCAACCTGCATGATTGAGGTTGGCGCTGCCATTCCCTGTGCGCCCGTGCCTTACTTTTCTCTGTGTCGCCCGTGCACCCAGCTTGCCTGCTTGTTGAACTCGTGACTACTGCAAAACCGAGGAAACCAGTTTCTCTCCTGCCTGATAAACCCTTCTCACCTGCAAGAAAACTCATGAACCAGCAAAAAACTACAAACACACACACAAACACATCACCGAGCCAACTGCCACCACCATCACCGGCAACCACCACCCGAGACCACCCTCCTTCCTTCTTCTTTCTTTTCACCAACTGCCCCACCGCCATCTCCTGCAACAAACCGATCCACACCAAACCCGTCGCCGCCATTTTCTTCTCCTCCTCCTCCTTCTGCTGCTGCCGGTGAACACGCAGTTAGCCTCCAACCGCGTCGCTTCCTGCCGTGGCCGTCTCATCGCTCGGTCGCCGTCGCTGCAGGAGGCAGAGCCGATGTCGCCGTCGGACCTGTCCTCTCCGTTGCTCGCTACCCGCCATCGACCGTGACCACACCACCAGCCACCCGACCTCGTCACCATCACCATTTGCACCACCTTTGTCGAGCCGCCCTGCACGCCTCCAGCTGCCACCGCCACGTGCTCCCCTGCTACTCGCCGCTCGCCCGCCTGCAACTGCGCTGCTCAAGGTAAGGTTGAAGATGACAGGTTGGAAGTTGGGCTTTAGGCTTAGGTGTTAAGTAGTGGGCTGGAAATATTAGGGTGGGCTGAAGTTTTTGGTTTGGGCCATGGTGGGCTGAAACTGTTGGACGTGTGGGCTGTGTATGATGTTGGGTTGGGTTGGGCTGGACCGATGTGCACCTGGGCCTCGCGTGGGCCTACACCTGGGCTCCTGCTTGGAGTTTGGGTCTGGTCCATGTGGTGGGCTGGGTTGGCACTATTGGCCCAGTCCGATTTAATTAAAAATAATAATAATAATAATAAATATATAATTCTGGAAAAATATATATACTTATATTTTGAAAAATTAAAAAACTAGGTCAGGTTTTGGAAATTATTATTATGTTCTATACCATGATATATATACCCTGGAAAATTATATATAAGTTGTTGTTTTTCTAAAAAAATTATGGAATTACCTTTAGAAAGATATATATGGTATACATAGTTTGGAAATGTATGTTACCTTTGGGAAATATATATATGTACTTTGAAAATTAAAGGTAATTATATTTAGTGTTGGAAAATATTATTATATATATCTAGAACAAGATAAATACTATGTATATATTTTCTGGAAATTATAGACACGTTTTTATTTTTTTGAGAAAATATGGTAATTATCATTTTGGGAAAAGGTATAATATTTTAATGAAATATTTTGAAAAGAGTTTTAAATAAAGTATGGTACCGAAATTATATTCGGTTATACGTACGGTATAATATTTTCGGTAAATGGAAATAATAAAAGATATGTAACCGGGATGGGTTATTTCGCAGTTTTGGCATCATAGCATACCGATTATGTGCATTTATGTGTATGTATTGTTTTGTTGTATAGGGTCGGATATCGGGCAGTTTCCCGAGGAGCCGGCTTGGGACCGGTCATTGTTTCCGGAGTTGAGTAATCGGCCAAGGTGAGGATGGATTTCCTTCAATATGTGCCTGTATTACTCGGTTATTGTGTTTGATGTTTGTTGCACTGTTGTTTGTTGCATTTGCTGTGATTGTTGTCGGGATGTTTACCCAGTGTCCTGATTGTTTTTGGGATGTTTATCCCGGTATCTTGTTTGAGTTTTTGGATATTTAGCACTGTGTCTTTTGGGTATTAAGAATAATAGAATAAATAATAAAATGTGATAAGGATGTCGATCCTTGGATTTGGATAGGGATGTCTATCCCGGTATTTTGGTTAGGGATGTTGATCCCTGTGATTTGATTTTGATGATGATAATATAATCGTCACGTGGTAAGTAGTGGTATGACTCGATGGTTTAAGACTGTTTCGTGGTGGCCGTGACCTGGGATCTTGTGATAAGCATGTCTATGCTTGGGATGTCTATCCTGTGATTATTTTTGGGATGTCTATCCTTGGGTTCATATCTTTGGGATGTCGATCCCTGGGTTCTCTGGATTTGGTCTAGCACCTGGAATATGTTGATAACCAGGTCTGACCTCTAGTTATCCGTGACGAGGCCCAGAAAAGATAAAATTGGAAAATTGGATTTTATTTGAGTTTTTTGGTCTCGGACGGGTTTTGGGTCGAGTTTTCGGTTTGGTATGTATTTGGTGGTTTTTACCTGTTTTTGGACCTTGAGTAATTACTGCGTTGCATATTGATTGTCTATCCTTCGTCGGTGAGCACTTCGGACTCACCCCTCACCTGCGGGCTTTCATCCCGTAGGATGAGTTATTTGTGGCACAGGTTTGATGCATACCAGACAGGCTGCAGCGTTATCCCTTGGACAGGGCTCGGATCCATAGTTTGCATCAGTGTCGCATATAGTGTCTTGTGAGTTATTAAGTCTTCCGCTGTGCATTATTTTGTTATTGTTGGGCCATTGGGCCGATTATGTTGTTACTGACGTTATTATTTTTGGGCTGTTGAGCCCGAGTTACTGTTGTATACACTGTATGCTGGGCTTGGTTTGGTTGGGTTGTCACAGTTCCGGCACGTGTTTACTGTGTACGGTAAATACAGGTCGGGGCATTTCATTTTGGTAGCGGAGCGGGCGTTAGGTCTTTTTGGGCAGTCCTTGTGTGTTTGTTGTTTTTGTTTGCATAGTTCGCTCCATTTGTTTATTATTTTATATCATTTAGTTAGAGCATTATGGATCCAGTCAAGGGCCAGCTGTCGCGGAACATTCACATAAGAGGTAAATGATGCCATAAATAAGCGGAAATATAAATATTATTAATACTAATATTTTCATTACAAACATTAATATTACATTGATTTTTTATAAAAATAAAAATACATTCATCGCCTTGGAACGACGTTGACCCTGAAGCTGTTGGGGTCATTGTTGATGTTGACCGTGATTTTGTCGCTCCATGAGAACCACATGCCACCCCTGTTGTTCTGGCCAGGAAGCTCGAACCGGTTTGCTTGAGGGAACCGGAGTGGGATGAGACCGTGATCGTCTTCAGGTTGCCACTGGGTCTCTGTGAGAAGAACCATGTTTGGTTTGTATTGGTTCTTCAGGTCCCTCAGAGTACGCGAGAACTCCTGGGAACGCCTAGCGACTCCTCTGCAGTTCCACACCAGTAGTCGGGCCTTTGGCCAAGTTACGGGCAGAAGAGTTACTCCGGGCATGCTCTGGGCCGTCATTGTGAGCTGATAGTAGATGCCTTGCTCCAGGGTATGGCAATTGGACTCTAGGTTGAACTCCTGAAGTCTTTCGGAGATGAAGAACATGATGGAGTTTGCCGAGCCGTAGTAGAGGTCCTCAGAGTGCCATGGTCCTCTAGGAAGAACGTCTCTTCCATGGGAGTGATGAAGAATCTGGACGAGTAGAGTTCGTCGACGAAGACCAGACGCGGCATTCTGCCGAGCTCGTTCGGTAGCTCTTCTGGACGCTCGTTGACCATGCTGTAGGCCAGTCGGTTTCTTCTGCCTAGATTGGCACCTTCGACGAAGAAGACGGATGAGGGAGCAGGCATGTTGTCTCGACGTGTGGTGTTTTGTTTGCTGAACGTTGTGGTTTTGGTTGCCTGGATGTTTTGTTTGCTTTTAGATGCTTTTGATGATATGCTTCTCACCGCTCCGTCTTTTATACTCTTATGGGGAGCGTGATTGTTGTTTTCGATTTTCAAGATTTTGCTTTTTGAAAATTTTGTCGTTGCTTTATTTATTGTTCGTTACTTTATACGTTTTTCGGGCTACCAATGCCAGAGTTTTTCAGCCTTTTTCCATCTTATGATTTTCTTTCGCTCTGGCTACTTTGTCCTTTCTTTTCATGGTTTTTCTATATTTTCCTGCATCTTTTATCACATGCATTCGTGACCGTTGAGCCTGGACTGATGGGACCATACCTCGAGTAGAGTGTAAGCCCAAACAAGCTAAGAGGGGGGTGAATTAGCGATTAAGAACTAATTAGAACTTAAAACAAATAATAATGCGGAATTGAAAGAGAGTGAGACAAACCGATTTATCCTGGTTCACACACACAAAACCTGTGTGGCTAATCCAGTCCTCCGAGAGACTCTCTCGAAGATTCCACTATCCGCGTTAAGCTTCCGGGTGCTTAACAAACCGTCTACAACTCCTGCTTGAAGATTCCTCACTTCAAAACTTTTTCCCACAAAAGGAAGACCCTCTTCCTATGAATTTACTACAAGGGAACAATCCTCCCTTAAAGTGTATGTTAATACAAAGGTCACTCAAAACAAGACTCTCTTTAAGAGTAGGTATGAGTACAAAAATAAGCTCTATGAAGGCAACTCTCAATTCTCAATGATATTGGCTCATAAAATGAATTGTATGTTTCACAATATATCTTAAAAATGTGAAGAGTTGAAAAATTTCATTAAACAGAGACCTAAAAGCTCTATTTATAAGGATAAAAGCATGAATGACCGTTGGAGAAACAATCTAAAACATCTTTAAACAAGATAGCATGAGAAGGTAAAAAGTGTGTCTGCTCATGTCGGCTGAACATCGATGTTGGAATCAAGGACATCGATATTATGGCCTTTGAATGTGCATTATTAGTCCAACGGTCACAAGGACATCGATGTTGCAAAAGTGGACATCGATGTCCTGGCCAGCGAATATGAATTATTGGGCTAACGGTCACTAGAACATCGATGTTGGCCAAAAGGACATCGATGTTGCCCAAGATATTGTCCAAGACTCGAGACAAAATAACATCGATGTTCATATGTTGAACAGTGATGTTTTGGACACTCCCAAAACAATATTAAAAGCCGATTTAAATGGAGATCGATGTTATGGTGTTGAACATCGATGTTATGATACATGCCGAAACAATTTTGAAACCCGATTCAATAGGACATCGATGTTATAGAAATAGGACATCGATGTTCAGACACTTCAAAGCAATTTTTTAAGCATAACGGTCATGAGGACATCGATGTTCAGTAATTGGACATCGATGTTCAAAGCTTAGAAACCATTTTTATGATTGAATACAAGGCAATATGATGTATAGTGAAAATGATTTTGTTTGAGCCAATAATTTAGAGAAATTGAAGGTTTAACCTTGTACAAAATTATGTTCTTAACTTTTCTTGCTCTTCTTGCTTGATCTTGTCACTTCCATTCTTGAACTCTTGATCACATAAGGTCTTTGCTCTTGATTATTTCTTTTTGCTTCATAATAATGATCATCCTAATACAAGGTTGATTTGTCATTATCAAAACCTGAATAGGATAAAGAGATATTAGCAAAACATTATTTTCAACGATTTCCCCCTTTTTGATGATGACAAACAAGTCGAAGTATGTGCCCATTAGTTCCCCCTATGTTTTAGCCATGATGCCGTTTAATTTGAACTTGGTGTGCACATACATGTTAATTTGTTTCCCCCTTTTGGCATTAGCAAAAAAAAAATAGAAAAGACAAAGGCAAGCTTTTATTCAATTTGAAGAACATAGGATAAAAGATTAGAAATCTGGGTGTTAGTTCCCATCATCTTCATCGTCGGCATCTTCTTCATTGTCGACAGCAACTTCTTCTTCATTTTCCGCTTCCACGTCCATGGGATCACCGGCCACATTGGGATCAAATGGCTCATCATCATCATTACCCTCAGCTTCGAAATTATAGCCATGAAATGTTGTATGATAGGGCGGAGGTTGATAGTGCATCCTATCAAAGTAGGATCGAAGATCATGCCCTTGACGTTGAACTTCGATGTCAATACGATCAATGGACCGTCCCATGCTATTGACACTCAATTAGAGATGTTTAAGGGATGCTGCAATCGATTCAAGAGTGATGACAGGAGCTTGAGGAGCGGGTTCTGGACGAGCTGGTGCTGCGGAAGTCTCACCCAGTGTGAGCCTTGGTGCTTGCTCGGTTTTGCCGGGTCGGAATGTATCGTCACTAATCGCCCAAATTTTGCTATGAGAAACCTGAGGGCCTTTCCGAGCGTCAATACCTGCATTCAATAAGATATCCAACAACAAGAAAGGATATGGCAGGGGATGATTGATGGACTGAGGAGGATAGTCCGTCATCTGCATAAGCACAAAACGTGCCCAATTAATTGGAGCATGATGGATAATGGCATGGAGTACCTTCATATCCTCAATGGACATGACGGTGTGATTTCCAGGTCTTGGCTTGATTACCCGGGTGATGAGATAAAACAGAACACGGTACTCCGAGTGGATGGAATGAATGGTTGGCCTTTTGGAATGGGTATGACGGACAACTTCCGTGAAACCGAGTTCAGTTAGTAGAGGGCCTTCATTTGTTGTGAGCCAATTAGGACCACCATAAGAGGCAATATCCACCCCTTCAATTGGTAATCCCGTTGCTGCCCCAAATTCCCCGAGAGAAAAAGAGATATCGACTCCATTCACCTGAGCAGTGAACACATCACCATCTCTGTTGAGTGTTGAGTAGAAGGCTCGGATGAAGTCGGCACTATATTGATAGCTTTTGTTGGTGACAAATTCCCACAAACCGGTTGCACGTAGGTGCCCTTCAAGTCGAGTATAGTTCTTCTCCTTTGGGTAAGTGATCGGAAGATACCGGGGAGTGCAAATAGGACGATTTTGGAAGTAAGATTGAAAGTGAGTGAGTTGAGCTCGGGAAGAAAACCAAACAGCAGATTTGTCGTCCAAAGGAAATTGAGGAGATGAGGTAGAGGGACCTCCTCTTTTGGTTGGTTGTCTCACGGGTGTTTTGCCATGTGTTGAGGTCTTGCCCATGTTTGAAGAGATGAGGGGAAAGAGAGGAGTTAGAAGCAAGATGAATTAGAGAAGAGAGTGTGAGAAAGGTGTAAAAGAAAGGAGGAGGCATGCAAGAGAATATAGAGGAACAAAAAAAAAACTGTTGGAGTGGAACATCAATAGGTAACGGCTAGTGGCCTTCCAACGGCTAGTTGGGTTTAAGAGCAACGGTCAAAAAGGACATCCAACGGCTATTTTTTTGAAATATCGTAGCTGGACATCGATGTTCACAGTCGTGACATCGATGTTCTTTGCTCTCGGGTCCAAGTAGTAAGAAGCTAAAAAGAATGAACATCGATGTTCACGATTGTAACATCGATGTTATTTGCTCTCGGGTCCAAACCGTGAAAGTTGAAAAGAAACAAACATCGATGTTGGAGTAAGGAACATCGATGTTGTGTGCTCTCGGGTCGATGCTTGGAATAAATGAAAAGAATGAACATCGATGTGGTGATGTGGAACAACGATGTTGTGGTGGCTGGTTGGTTTAAAAGGCAAAGGACGGAAGAAAGGTTCCAACGGCTATATTTTTGAAAACTAGCAGTTGAACATCGATGTGCAAACAAGAAACATCGATGTTATGAAGCCTTGGTTCAGTGTTTTTGAAAGGCAAACAGAGAGACACATATATGGGAGTAGAAATACTTATGGAACATCGATGTTCCGATACAAAACATCGATGTTTTATGGATTCTGTCATTGTTTACACATGTTGGGACTAATTTTTGAAGATCTGGTTCCCCCTATCTTTTAGCCTTGATGAGGAGTTCCTGCAAAACAAACTTAGAAATCACTCCGACGCTCAAAGAGATCATAATAGAATTCATTCATTGTATTGAACAAGAGAAAAATATCTGGGATTCCTGTACTTCCACATAGGAGTAACTTCGTCGTATATGCACGGTTGTTGAGATATTTGTCCCATCAATTGGACTTTGTGTATCTCTGTCGGACAGAATCCGTTCCTGGAGCCAGACAGCAAATCCCGAGAGGAATCAATAATTCAATTAAAACCACGATTGTCAAAAAAGGAAATCTTTGATAATCGGAAAAATTTGTAGGGTTGCAGACATTGATTGAGCAATAATTTAACTAATTGGCAAGTTTTTCAAAAAGAAGATTCTTGAAAATCGAAGCAGTTTGGAGGGGTCTTCTCCTGAACATTTTTCAAAGATAGGTAGGGGTCACCTCCTGAACAATCTCTGGACACTTCAAAGATTGGTAGGGGTCACCTTCTGAGAGAAGAAGCAACGCAGTTGTGTTTCTATAAATAGGCATACGATAGAAGTCATTAGACATAGAAGATTATAAGCCAATTTCAGAAAGAGAGTGAGCAAAAAAATCAAAAGCAAGAATGCCTTCCCCTTCCACTGTTTTTTTTGTTGAGGGTGCAACCTTAGGCAGGAGAAACCGATTAGCCTATTGAAACGCCCGTGTCCCATTTTATATATATAAGTTATAAATTAATTATGGATTGACCAAATTGCCCTTATCATTCCCGGGACACGAAAAATCATCAACAACATGATCACAATCAAATCAAATAATAACAAATACAAAGGAATCAAGTACGCAGCGGAAGACTAAACATAATGACAACATGTATGCATTGAACCCTATGG
>JAKUCV010001281.1:0-18204 GCA_028386065.3 Turnera subulata | reverse complement strand
TAGGCTGTAAACGGTTTGTTAAGCACCCGGAAGCTTAACGGTAGATAGTGAACTCTTCAAGTGTATCTTGAAGGACTGGATTAGCCATAAATTAGTTGTGTGTGAACCAGTATAAAAATCTCTTGTGTCCTTCTATTTTTCAATTCCGCACTTCATTTCCTGCAAAGTTTTTAATTTTCGGTCATAAGCTATTCACCCCCCCCCCTCTAGCTTAAGTCTATTGTTTCTAACACCTCTGACTTCTGCCTCTTGAATATGTCGACCTAGGGGGGCTTTTATACTGTCTTTAGCTGCTGCAAGTCGGTGGGGCTCTTCTTCTTTGAATGGAAATTGAATTCTTGAATTGCACTCCAAATTGGACATTTGCCTGTTTCCTGACCCGAAAATTGCACGCCACTTACCTACTAGAAGACGTCCGAACTGGGCATTAGGCTTTTCTACAAAGTTCTAAATAATTCTCTCAGCTTTCTTTCCATAAAAAGGACTCATCAATTGGACTTTTGTAGCTCAAGATATCGCTGAAAACCTGGGTCTGGGTCGACATAAAAAAATCTGCATCCTAGGCTGGATTAAAATAATTACTGCTCCTTGTAGGCTCGTCCAAAAATTATGAGATTTAATCCATAGAAAGCTCTGGAAGTGTAATTTCGTCTCCAATTGGTCTCACTTAATTTCAATGCCTAGAACCCCGTAATCATCAAAATAGTCGGCAGTGCTCATGGCAGAAAGTTTCCTAAATTGGGCCTGGTTTCCAAGCTTGGTTAAAAAGCTTCCATTCTTCAATAAAAACGATAAATTCCTGATAAAAACACTTAATCAGCAAAATTAAAGTACTAATTGACACAATGTATGAAAACACACAATAATATAAAGATTATTTACATAGGAGACCAAGAATACACAGTAAAAGCCTTTCAAAACCATCAGAAAAACACTAACATTTAGATATTATCAACAACAATGATCAAGTCTGCACCAAGGGTAAAAGACAATTAACTTTTTCAGTTTCATTATCCGGGCCCCGTCACTAGACAAGCTAGGGTCGTACCTGGTTATTAACGTATTTCGGGTGCCAGATCAAAAAAAAACCCAGGGATAGACATCCCAAAATAGAACCCATCTATAGATATTCCAAAATATAATCACGGGATAGACATCCCAAGCATATACTTGCTTATAACAAGAACTCAGATCATGGTCACCACAGAACAGTCTCTAACCATCGAGCCGTACCACTACTTTCCAAGTGACAACTAAGTCGTCAACACAACATCCAATCATCCAATTATCACAAGTTATCCACAGTTAGTAGATCAACAACAACAACGATGACATAACTGCCAACTCAACCAACTCAACAGTTCAATTAAGGAATTTAATTATCAGAGAAACACAACAGTACTATGTGCAACATATCAAAGGTTATCCATCCTCACTTTAGTCGGTTTTCTTACTCCTGAAAGTCCTCAAAAGATTCTGGCTCTTGTTCCTCGGGAAACTGCTCGTTTTTTACTCCTATATTAAACAAAAAATATGCGCACATAAGATGCACAGTAAATGATATGCAAATGACAGTCTAATGCAGTAACGGTAAAGTACACTACTAGTCGGCTCGGTTATCGTCTCGGGTCATGTTCCATTATCATCATCATTAACCATTTTATTCCAAGTCGAAAATAATATATATCATATTTATACCTGGTTATTATCCCGACATAATACTTTGATAATACCCTTTCCAAAGTATTTTCTTAAAATAATTATATAGCATATATTCTTAAAATATAATTATCATAAAGTAATTTTCCTGAAAAAGAATGATAACGTATACATATATTTTCCAATTATTTTCATAGTACCATATACTATATATATGTATATATGTATATTCAAAAGGTAAGTTTACGTTAGTAAAAAATATTTTCCAGAAAATATATCAAAAAGTATTTTATATATTATTTTCCAGAAATAAATACTAGGTATTTATTATTATTTATTTATTTTTTTTAACGGATTAGGCCATGAATAGTAGGCCCGACGACAGCCCATGGCCAGGCCCAAGTCCCATCTAAACCAACCCAGGTGCACAAGGCCCAGGCACCCAAGCCCAGCCCGTGGTCAAAACCCAAACCACAAGGCTTCCTGGTCAACCCATTGCCAACGGGTCGACGCGCCTGTCACTTCTCTGTGAAACGGGCCGCTCACCTTGCAATCATGGTGACGATGCGGCGGCACGAACGGGACGGGGCTAGGCGACGGCACCGGGACGAGCGACGAGGCAGAGGAGGTGAGGCGATGTGCAGGTGGTGGCTGCGGCGAACAGGCTAGGAGGCAGTTGTTGCTACGGGTGGTTGCCGGCGGAGGTGCGAGTGGCGACGCGAGGAGGAGTCGTCGGCGGCGGTGTGATGGTGGTCTGCAGCGAGGAGGAAAGCAGGGAAGAGAGGAGATGGCGGTGGTGCAGATGGGGACAGTGGTCACGGATGGCGGTGGATGGCTGTTTGTGTTTTTCTTTTCTTTTCTCTTTTTATTTTCTGGTTTTCTCATCTTTTCTTTTCTTTTCTTTGGTTTGTTGGTATTTCGTGTTGCAGGAGAAGAAAAGAGGAACAAGAAAGGAACTGGGGTTTTGGGATTTGTAGGGGCAGAAAGAGAAGAAGGTGGTGTTGGTGGTGTACTGGGTTTTTGCTTTGCCGGTGAAGAGCAGAGAAGGCAGGTAGCCTTTTGGTAGGCAATGTTAGGTATGGTGTAATGAAGAAGCATTTCTTCCTTACTGGGGAAGAACCAAAAATATCAGACAAGCTTGCAGGCGAAGGAGAAGACTTTGCAGACGGCGGTGTGGACAAAAGAAAATGTGGTGTAAGCGTGTTACACACACTCAAGCGGGTATTGTCCGGACCAGCAAATAACTAAAACATCCACTTTACTTTATTTCAAGTCCGTTATTTTAAGGTTAAACCTGACTTTTCTTGAGATTCCTGGACCCGAAAAATACCAACTCTGGTCCGTAAAATCCGTAGAAAAATTTGGGTTGTGGGGTATAAGACGGTTTCAGAATCCGATGCCAAATTTACCCTGAAATAATTTCCCAGGATTAATTTCATAAGGTAAAATACTGTAGAAAGCCCTTTACAATCCCGGTAAAAATATAAATTTTACCCGAACTGTTAAACTTTCTTGGTTGACCGGTCTTCATCGGTCGCCACCGTGTCAACGACCTCAATCGTCGAGCTCATCTATCTAACAAATCGTGTTTAAAATTTGAGAGAAAACGAAGCGCGTGACGCGCCTAAGTTTTCTTTAAGTCGAGTTTATATATGTTAGGAAAGTTAACCATCCAACTCGTGATGGTTGGAAAGTGAGCTAAGCTGACTTTGCAAACACAATATTTTGTTTCTAATTTTTTATCACATCATATATATGATTTTTCATCGTGCTAATTTGCTAAATTTTTTGACAAGCTCTTTCTTTAATATGATTGCAACGTAAGAGGGGTGGGATTTTTAGTTGGTGTCTCTCGCTTTCAAGCTAGAATGACAAGCATAGACAGTACTGTAAAAAGGGGAAGAAGTTCACAATTAATGTAATGAAAGCAACTGGTATTCAAATGAATGTGAAATGGTTAATGCCATAGAAAACACGAAGCTAGCTGTGTAAGCTAGCTAGTGATATTAATATTGTAAACAAAGCAACAGAGAGAGAGGCACTCGTGGTTAGCCTCTTTATTATATTATATATAAGACATATGATCACAAGGAAAAAAAACCAGTTAAATATATTTATTCATAATAATATGAAAAATATCGTGGCTAGCGGTAGCCGCTGGAATTGCTTCTAGTTGTTGTTGTCCCACCAGAACTGCTTCTGAAGATAGTTGATGACATCCTTGTCCACCTGGAAGGCCTTGACGAGAACATCAGGGTTGATACTTGGCTCCGACCCAAAGACTGCATTAGCAATTGTTGAGGCACCTGGGTTTTGGCTGCTCAAAGCTGCAAGGGCACCCGCACTTTTTCCACCCACATTGAACTGGAAGTGGATGAGCCCTACTGGGAAGACAAACACATCTCCTGGGTTTAGGACCTTGGAGATGAGGCGATTCTCGGGGTTGGATGTGACAAATCCAACGTAGAGGCATCCCTCCAGGACAACTAGTATCTCTGTGGCACGAGGATGTAGGTGTGGTGGGTTTATACCATATGGTGCAAAGTCAATTTGAGCCAATGATATTCCAAGTGTGTTCAGCCCTGAGATTCTATCAACATTTACTGCAGTGACGGTCGACCCACTCGGATTGGAGGTGTTCTTAGGGATGTTGAGCCCCGAAAAGAAGAAATCCTCGGCTTTGGCCAGCTTTGGGTCCTTGCAGAATTTGCCATTCACAAATACTGCAAATATATATTTTATTATCAAAGATATGATCAGTACAGTAGTGACAATGTAAATATATGTATATACGCATGGAAGAAGATCGAAATATATAATATTCAGAGAATTAGATAAACTACATATATATATATATATATATATATACCAGCACTGCTGGGGTCATTGATGGCTACACAGAAGTCCTGTAATGAACTGGGATCAGAGGCAGATGTGAGTGAGGCAAAACAAGCCAGAAAGAAAAAAGCAACAAAGTAATTACTTTGAACTGCTTTCATTCTGATATTTAATATTTAGGTTTCTGTTCTGTGGCATGGGATTTTCCGGTGAGGGATGAGAAATCTTGCGTGAAAAACCAAGTTCATTTATAGATGAGAGCCGTGGAAACAGTCCACATAATTTCAATATCATCTCTGCCTATTTAACTACGAGTAAATATTTTTTTTCTGTCCCTCCACTTTATCGATTTCATATTTGCTGTCCCTCTTCGTTTTTTTTACTCAAGTTGTCCCTCAACTCTTGATTTACCAGGTCACATAGTCCTTTTTACCTGCTGCAGCAGGTTGATAGCTATAGAGCTGACAAGTGGCAGTAGGGCCCACACACAGCTTATTTATTTAATTATTTTTTTCTTTAATCAAATTTTATTTTTAAAATCCTTTAAAATAAATAAATCTTAATTTCCCTCATTATATACTATATTTTATTATTTTTAACTTTTAATTTTTTTTAGTTTATAGTTTAGAATTAGATATGCCTTTCTCATTGTTTTATTTTTTTTATTCTAATTTTTGTTAATTTTGTTCAATTTCGTTAACCAGAATATTATAGAGGAATTAGGTGACATGATGATCATATTTAATTTTTTTTTCTCAATGCAGATTTAAAAATTAATATTAATTTTCTAAAAAATTTCTAATTTAAATAAAGACTTTAAAGGCTTAAATTTTTAAAACATATTAAAAAGGATAAGAAGAATAAAAAATTGTGCAAACCGTGGGCCCCACCACCACATGTCAGCTCCATAGTTACCAACCTGCTGCAGCAGCTAAAAAGGACCACCTGACCCGGTAAATCAAGAGTTGAGGGACGACATGAGTGAAAGAAAACGAAGAGGAGCAACAAATGTAAAATCGATAAAGTGGAGGGACAGAAAAAACTATTTACTCATTTAACTACCAAATTGAGCAATAACAATGAACCATTCACATTTATCCCACGTCGATACAGTTTTGACATGGAACCAGTCTCCTTTCTTTTAACCCTATGTTATGTTATTGAATATGTAACAAAAATTCGTGATGTTCTTGTAGTAATTAATAAGGATTTCATCATCACTCCATTCTCAAATTAGTTAAAACGTTGCCCACCCAGGTTTATTTAGCTAAAAGAAACTATAGGCGAGAATATATAACTCTGCAAAGACTTCTTACATATAATCTAGTGACACTGGTCCATTCCGCGGAATTAGAGTCAGGAAAACTTAATGTATAGCCAAAAAAAAAAATTAAGTTTAAGCTTGTACGCAATATGTACTTAATTACAACTCGCATATGTCAACAGAACCAGGCTACTTGCAAGTGTTCGTTAACTGTGCAAAGACTTCTTACATATATTCTAGTGGCACTGATCCTTTCCCAATTGGCAATCTGTACTTAATTACGACTCGCATATTAACACAAGCAGTTAATTTTGAGACATTTGTTCTTGTCCCTTCCTCGTTTTTCAATAGGTTACTGCGCGTTGTTTCACCACTGTGCACTAGCAAATTTTTAGCAAGGCCCCATGAGGGTCTCGTCTTCTCACTTGGGGACTGTACAATTAAGGGCTTCCTTGGGTCATTGGTTCTCGATCTCTTGTTAATTAATGAGTTGCACCAATTTACTCATATGTGATAAGGAAGAACGGTAGAGCAATTAGTTTTTGTATGTACCAGGATTCCCTTGTAAGCTTACGTATTAACACAGTTACATAATCATAAGGACTTTATGGGTCGCAGCAACCTGATTATTCACGTTCGTGTAGCCGGAGCCAAAGATTCTTCTTCTTTGAATCTTAGTTTTTTATTTTCTGCTTACTTGCAGTCCTCCATTACATCTACTTCTTCACCCATTGGTTCTTCTTTGAATCTTAGTTTTTTCTTTTCTGCTTTCTTGCAGTCCTCCATTACATCTACTTCTTCACCCATTGGTTCTTCTTCTTTTACTAGTTCCACAACCTCTGCATTTGGTTCTTTTCAATCTCTACTTCTCTTTCAGCTCTTAGTGTTAGCAATATTAAAAACAATGTTCGTGCTACTCTTGAATTTTTGAATTTTCTAGTTTGGCAAAGCCTGCTCTACACTGTCTTCCAGTCCCATCAGGTTGTTGGCCATAAAAATGGCACCAGTGTCCAACCTTCTGCTTTCGTTTCTTCTGCTATGGAGGGTGTTGTTCCTGTTCCAAACCCTATGTTCTCTCTAGAAAATCAGGTCGATTCTTCCCTGTCTTAGGCGCTAAAGTTGAAATTTATTTCTGTGTTGGATTTTCGCTTCTTTTGTTCCCTCTGTTATTCCAAATTGGCCTACTTTGGTCCCTCCAGCCGGATTCCAGTGGAAAATGTTGGCATGACAAATTTTCCGGCGACAGGTCACATATGTTGAACCCACATGGTAAGTCGAACAAAAAAATCAAACCAAATCAACCCGATCCGTTCGCCCACCCAAATCAAACCGGTTTGACCCGATCGGTTCGAATTGTTGCTTCGACCTGACATGTGGATTTCATATATGCTGACGTGACCCCGTAAAACATGCGACGCCAGCATGTTCCACCGGATTCCGGCGAGAGGGATCAAAGTAGGCCAATTAGGGGAAACAGGGGGATGAAAAGTATCCAAAATCCAACAAAGGGATGAATTCCAACTTTAGCGCCCAACATAGGGATCAAACAAGTCTTTAATCCTTTATGCGACTATTCGTCCTGATATCCTTAAGCATGTTATCCGTCTTGGTTTTTATCCCACTGCGCGAGAGGTTTGGTTGTCCATCGAAACTTTGTTTCATGATCATATTCAGGCTAGGTATATGGAGTATCGGTTTGCATTTGCCAGACCAAGAAAGAAAATAGGTCTATCTCTGATTATTTACAATATGTAAGATGTGTTGGCGATAATCTTGATGCTATTGTTACGGGGTTAAGTGAAGATGACGTTGTCATGCAAATTCTAGATAGGCATCCTTCTGAATATTCAGAGATTGTTATTGTTCTTAATTCTAAAACTTCCTTGCCGAATTATTTTGAGTTGCATTCTACTCTTCTCGCTTGTGATTTCAGGTTGTCTAAGTCTCACTCTGTGTCTTCTTCCATTGAATCTGATTCTTCGTAGGTCTGTTTTGCCCAGAACCAGGGTTGAGGCAATCGTGGTTTTCCAAAAAATCACAGTGGATGTGGTTTCCCAAAAAATCACAGTGGTTCTTCTCCTCGCCCATGCACCTTACTCTCCTAGTCCCTTCTTTCCCATCAACAAACCTACTGGTTTGCTACGGAGCTTTTTTTCTGCGGAAACAGTCCGTAGCATTTTTGTGGCAGAGTTGTGATGTGCATGAAATTACATACTTTTTACAGCACACAGTGTCCTCTTTTGGCCTTGCATTGATCATTATTCATGCATTTAGGTGTTAAATCACTTCTTTTCATGCCAAATCCATTTTTCCTTACCCATGGTTACTTTCAGGTGCAATTTGGCACTTTTTGGAGCATATTTGGCGATTTTGGGTCAGCAGCGCCGCTGTTGAAGAAACTGGACAAATTGCCTAGCAACGCCGCTGTCGACAAAATATCTGCTTTTAAACCTTTTCCTTCCAGAGAATCTTTTGCTTTGGAGGAGATTTTATGATTATAGCCCAAAACCACTGAGGCGTTGTGAGGAGCACTGTTCCAGTACAAATCGGATGCCTGGCAGCGCCCATGTAGTGGCACTGGCATCAAGACCCTATTTTTACTAGGGGTTGCGCCTAATGTCCAGGAGTATTTAAGAGGGGATGCACCTAGACATTCCCAGCAAGGAAATAAGATTTAAAGCGGAGTTCTTGAAGCTAAAGTCTAGGAGTTTTATTCCAATTCCTACACGCATAAATTCCTATCTTTTAGGAATAAAACCCTAGATATAAAAGCATCAGTTGCTGGATGAAATTTACAGCTCTTGGGAGGAGCAAAAGTCACGATTTGGCTAGAGGAAAAGTGATTGTTTTTAGGAGCATGTCGACAACTCTTTGTTTATTGTTTTTATTTTTTTCCACGAACTAATTCTTCTATCTAGGTTCAAGGGATGTAGCTACAGATTTGATGTTTAATTTATGATTCAGTTTCTGATTTCTTTTAATTTGTTCTTGCCTTGATTTGATATAGAGAGCTAAACAGTGTCTGCGGCCTGATCACCCTCAAACACTTCTTAGACACCTTAGTGACGCACCTAACGGAGAAACTAAGAACTCAGACAATTCTACATCAGACCTCTACCCATACTGATCGTCGAAAGAGACTTTAGGGTTAGTTGAGGATAACAGCGCCTGGCACAGCGGCACTGTGCCCTATGGAAGAGCTTCACTGAGGAAAGTAGGTTGTTCAGAACTAGGGTAGGTTTGTATCTACATGTGACAGTAGTTACAAACACTTTAGGTCAGGTAGCCCTTCAAGGTAGGCCAATCAGTGGACCAGAATACGAAATTGTAGTTAGACAGCAGCGCTGTAGTGAACCCCAGACAACCTAGGTTTCCATCCACTAAGTTTCCTACCTGATCGACATCCCTCTCTTCTTTCCTCTGATCTGTTTGCGTGACCTATTCTGTTTATTATTTCAACCTGATCGACATCCCTCTCTTCTTTCCTCTGATCTGTTTGCGTGACCTATTCTGTTTATTATTTCACTCGCCTTTATTTCTTGCTATTTACTTTACTTGTCTTTTATAATTTAAATCACTAATATCGAATCTCGATTGGTTATTTATTTTTACTGTTTATAGTCTGATCGATTGAAAGCCTGAGGTCAGTATTGTTTCGCAATCCCTGTGATTGGACCTTGTTTACTACAGCAACGCTATGCACTTGCAGCCGGTTTTGCACGAACAAGTTGTGGCAAAGCGTGTTTAGCCACACCTTTTCTTCAAATATTGGTTGTGGCAAATGAGGGTGGAAATTTGTAGTGCTTGGGGACTGTACAATTAAGGGCTTCCTTGGGTCATTGGTTCTCAATCTCTTGTTAATTAATAAGTTGCATCAATTTACTCATATGCGATAAGGGAGAATGGTAGAGTAATTAGTTTTTGTATCTAATATGTACCAGGATTCCCTTGTAAGCTTACGTATTAACACAGTTATATGTTGACAAGGACTGCATGGGTAGCACTACCCTGGTTATTTTTTTATTTTTTTTTATATAAACGAAGCATTATATTGAAGAATATGTAAAGAAAGGATGTACACGGGAGGAAGTCATTACACGAATGACTTACCACAAGTCAGAGAAAGACTGAAATACACGGAAAAAGCTAAACAACATAACAGACTCCAAACCAAACTACACCAGAATAAGCTTGCAATTTGGTCCATGCCATGCCAGTACATTCGTAGCTCGAACAATCAAGGCTGATACATCATAAGGAAAACTAGGCTGAGACAGTTTAAACAATATCAGAGACCTGTGCAACACCAACTTCAGCATTTTCCCCAGTCCACAATCTTTGCGTCAAAAACTAACATGTTTCTAGACAACCATATACTCTATATACATGTGAAAAAGATAGCCATCCAGGGAGCTCTAGCTTGAAAAGGACTCACCAAACCCATCCATTGGGCAAAAAATCATCCAAGCTTCTGGGAATACACCAGCACACCCCCCACTAATCACAACCACAACACACATATAAATCTTTGAAAACACAGTTGTAGCCCGGATTAACACAGTATACCCCTTTTTGATCTTCTATCCATCTCCATGTGTCAGGCTGATCCGAAACCAAAACTATATGGTTTAACTCCCTGATCAACAAATCAAGCTCATCTGATTCCCAAGAAAATAGTTGTTGCCTCCATTCGAAAGACCAACATCTGCTGCCATTCTCCAATTGTATAACATCCGCAACACAAGCACCCTTGTTGTTATAAATCGAATACAGTCTTGGAAATACATCCCTCAGGACCCCTCTCGAACACCACCTATCCAACCAGAATAAACACGTTCTACCATCCTTCACATCCCTACAAATCTTTTGGCACAACTTTAAATTATACCCAGCACTCCCTATTGCACCAACATTAACAAAATCAGACGGCCCAACACTCCAAAATTGATCATAATCCCTTCGACTCGATCCAACACTTTTGGACTCACACAGAAACAAAAGTTTTGCATTCACTTTCCTCTTCAGTTCTCTAAATTTTCGACGAATATGCAGCGACCCAGCACCCCTTATATACCAATAAATATAACTAAACATAAAAGATGGATATACTCAACAACTAACAGGAAAGACGGATCACAGGTCAGACCTTGCTCTCTCCCACTCTTTACCCTCTTTTTCTGTCAGAGATTCCACCACTTTTGTAGTCTCATCTGTACCTCTAACAATCTGCATTCCCAAGGATTCACCAACCATTAGAGTTTCGGCCACCTCCAATGCTTTATCAGAAAGAGGAGAATTCACTGTCGCCGAGGCTATGATATTACCACCCACGAAATCTTTTTCACGCGATGAGCTTTCCCCAGAAAGTAAAGACCTCACCTCCCCCAGGAAGATTTTTCTTCTTTTTCTTCATTTCCCGACCACAACAGCCCCTTCTCACACAAGCCTTATCCATCAAAGCTTGGAAGCATTTTTCCAACTCCTAGAGAGATAATTCAACTCTTTCATGTTCATTCGGCGTCGTATCAATAATTACCACAAAATTTTCTACCAGGGCTAAATTTCTATTATACTCCAGCCAATTCTTAACCTAAGGCCCGAAATCCTTCTCTCTGCTGGAGTCTCCTTCAAAACTCACTTGCAGGTCAGTACTCGGCCCATTAGGGTTCTCCAAAACCCGTTTCTTTCAGAGCCAAAAATCTCATATTCCTAGTTCGATAAACACCATTGCTTATCATAGGACTTGCCGCCGTCATTCGACATATTCTTAGATATTGGAGAAAGGAGGTGCCTCTGTTGTGACAGCTATTTATGATTACTTTTTTCCCCAACATTCTCTGACTCCTATTCCTTTGAGGTTCCCTGTTTTGAACGGCTGCATATAGGGGTTATTTCATTCGACACAAGTTCCAAAATAGCCTTACCTTTATTGAGATATTTGATGGTTTCCATGATGCCAAACGGATCATGACACTCTTCAGACTTCTCACCATCATTAATACTGCACTGCTGCCTAACCAAATTCCCAACCGTCCTCCGATCACCACCTTCAGCCCCGTCAACGATCACCGGGAAACCTAGCTCCACCGGCTCGACTCCATACGATTGTACCTCCACCACTGAATCGCTGGGAAACCCAACTCAATTCTAACGTTGAAAACCCGGGCCAGTGGGTTCTTGTAGGTTGTCAAAATTAAAACCTTCCCCATCTCCATATTATTGCTCGTCTCAAAACTGTTTTGTAATCTAATGAAACTACCAAACCGCACTGCAATCTGGTGGTAGAAGAACTCGCACCATGCATGAGGCGGAACCCCATGTATGTTCAACCAGCATTATCTGTGTGAAGCAACATCACTTCGCTCCCAAACCTTCAACAGGTCAAAGAACTGAGAGCCCCAAGCCTTTTTGTGTTTTAGACACGCCTCCATAGTAGACCTTGATTTTAAATCCAATACCACATATTGACCCCCCAGCTTTTTAACATTGACACAAATATTTGAAATACCCTTGAAAGCTGCAGAAATCATACTAACATTGACATCCTCCCTCAATATGCCCAAAGCACACGCATTCAGTTTATTAAGATGGTGAACCAACGATTTGTACTCAAAGGATACTATAGTGTTCTCCTCATTCACACCACCACCATTTGCACCAGTCAGATTATTACCCACTACCTGAGCAAAAGAATGGTTTTCCAGAACGGGATAGCATGAGCTGATTAATTGGCAGATTGGGAATATTGCCGAAGGGATCAACAATATCATCGCCAGCAGCTTGCTGCTGGTGCTGCTGGTGGTTAACAAGGCCTGGTGGGATGATCACAGGTGCCTGGTGGAGGGGAACAACGGCCACTGGGTTGATGAGATTACCCTCAGCATCCCCCAGTGGGTCATCTTGGCTGCGTGGGAGATTGTTGTTGTTGCCATTATTGGCCATGGTTGCTGTCTCGGCGGTCTCTGTTGCTTTCTGCTGCCTTGCTTGCTTGCGGTTTGCCCTAGCAGTGCCTTCAATATCAGGAACTTGGATTAGCTCGGGATCCTTGCTCTTGGTTTGCATACACTACTAGAGAGTATACAGCTGTCAATTTCCTGCCACAAGAAAGCAAAGAAAATCAGAAAACAAAGAAAGCCTAATCAATTTAAAACACTAAGTAGTATTATTTAGCGCAGTCCCCGGCAACGATGCCAAAAACTTATTCCTGTAAAATTAGCTGCAAGTGTACTGCGCGCTGTAGTAAACAAGGTCGAATCATAGGGGCTGTTGTAAATAATATTGTCCGTAGGATTTCAATTGATTACACTAATAAATAAATAAAATCGAGATTGTTGTGATGATAAACTGAGATAATAAAGTAAATAAGCAGAAAGCAAAATAACAGTATCGACTGGTGAAAAGACGCAAAAATAAAGGAACCTAGGTTGTCCGGGGTTCACTACCGCTTGTGCTAATCAACTAATAACTCAGAATTTTGTTACTTCACTCGTCTACCTTGTAGGGCTACCTAGCTTATATCTTGTACAACCAGCTGTTCACTGATATTGTAAAACCACCCTGGTCCCGAACAACCTTCTGTTCACTAGTGTTGCCTGTCCTAGGCTGCAATAGGTGTTGTACTAGGTGCCGAATCCTCAACTACCCCAGAAATCTCTCTCGACAATCAATAAGGTAGAGGTTGGATATGGAACGATCTGATTTCCTAGCTTCTCCTATTTAGTGCTTCGCTAAGTCATCTGAATTGTACACAAGGGTGATCAAGCCGCATGCACTGTTAAGTTCCCCATAAACAAATCAAGGCATAAACGAATAAAAAAAACAAACATGAATTATTACTCAAACATAAAGCTGTAGCTACGTCCCATAAACCTAGATATAAAAGATTAGTTCATGAAAAAAATAAAACCAACAACGAGTGTAATCGACATGCTGTAATATAAACCTAAAATCTTCACATTGCTTCTTGCCGTGCATTTCCTTCTGCTCTGAAAGATTAATTTTTGCTGGAGAAGAAAAAATGTGTCGATGGCCAAAAAGATCCTCTTTCATAGGGTTTTATTGTTTTCTTTTTATAGAGAACCCAAAATTATATTAAAAACCTAAGCCTTGGTCAATAAGTTTTGTTCTCAAAACCTATCAGCAAACTCTTACTTCCTTCCAATGGGTGTCCACGTGATCATAAATAAAAAACTCCTCAACCTCTGCGCAAGCTCCAAATTAATTATAAAATTGGGACTTTGACGCAGCAACCGTTGTCAGGACGAATCTGGGCACTGTCGCTGGTGCAGATTGAACTAGAATTGGACAGTCAGCAACGCCTTGTTGAGTGTTAGGCTAAAATAGTCAAAATCCTCTCCAAAAAGGACCTAAATGCACCTGAAGGAAACTAAGCGTAAGTAAAGTAGGATTTGGTGCAAAAGCAAGTGATTTCTTACCTAAATGCATGAATTGATGCTAAATGCAAGGCCAAAAAGTACAGTGCATGTCGTAAAAGTAGTGTAATTTGTGTAGGGTAGGGCCTCACTGCTGAAGACCATATAGAATTCGATCTTCGTCTTGGAGTAATTTTCAGCTTCATCACTTTCGTCAAGATTATTATTCCACTTTAGCACATGAAGAAAATAGAAATATTGAAGCATCATGTTTCTACCGTCCTTGAAAGACCGTGGTACGAAGTTGCACACATATTCTATATGACCCTCATCACGAAGAAGTATATGAAATAAAGGGAACCCAGGAAGCCTCGTTGCAGTATTCCTTCATTACCCAAACAATATTTGTTTGCCTTCGTTTAAAAAGATACGAGAGATATTCCCTAAAAACTTCCAAGCTATAGTATGATCCATTACAACCAGGAGAAATCTGACTTGGAGGGTTAGGGACATGATAAAACATCTCCTTGTCCAAATCTAGAGCGATGATTTCCTTATTTTTCACGGCAGATCGCAAGAAATATCTCCAATGAAGTGCTTCATTCAAGAAGAGACCCATGCTCCGTTCTTCAAAATATCGCATATTTTCAATGGATTTGAGGCATTGCAAGTGTTCAATGTATTGGAAGTATTCGTCAGGATTTTTCAACTTTTTCTAGGAACCTCTTTTCAGCGAGAAAATTTCAACTTTAGAACCATCCCCACCATCTCCAGGTCGAAGATTTGGATAAGGACCTGCAGCTACAAAGACCCTGTAATCATCAGAAGCCGAATCATACCCGAAACCATAACATTTGCAACCAGAGATGGGAAAATTCCTATCAGGAAAAGAACTTGAGAATGGCAAACCTGGTAATTTCTTACAGACGCTGGTGAAAGGTTTCCATAAAAATGTCTCCCACTTGCAGTAGTTGCTGGTAGTAGCTTGAAAACAAACTAATCCATTGCATGGTCCCACATCAAAATGATACCTATTCGGACCTGATAACTCAGGTGCCATATAACCTCGTTTTCTTACATTGCAAGTATAACTACAGTAAACAGGCTTTGGTCATCGGATGATTTGCAACCATAATTTGATGGAGAGAATATTGTGAGGTAGGGGTAACATAGGAGTTTTGGTCCCACCAGAAAAGTGAGCAATGACTTGGAGACTGACCTGAATCGATCAATGGATTTGATGGGTAACAAATCAAGTATCTCCTCGATAATATCTGGAGGTAGATAACTACGATTCTGTGCTGCCATATTCGCGGAGATCACTGCCTGTCGTGATCATAGCTACCCTTTTCTCCGTTTGATTCTCCCGATGTCGACATAATTAACCCCATAAGCTAAGTGCTCTTGTTTTAGGGTTACTTTGTGATGATAATAGACTGCCTTGCCCTTTGTTTCCTGTGTATTTATATTTTTACTAAAACATTTGGAGTTAAAACATATAATCATCGTCAAAATTGTTATTCTTATTGTAATTCCGATGTACCAAAACAAATTATTATTGTTATACTATTTTAATTGGTCTTTTTGGTAGAGTCTCCATTCGAACCCATGCTCACTACAATCATTTAATTTGGTCCTTATGTTTCGACTGGGCTCATTTGTACATTTTAATTAATTTGTGAGTTTGGGTCAATTTACTCACTGATTTTGTAACTATGAAATAGTTTTTTTTTTAGTTTTGATTTTCATTGGAAACTATTGAAATCCGGAAAAATTTGTGGCAACAGTAGTGTTATGGGAACAAATTATGCACTATTTCTCTCATCTTGCTTTATGGGTGTACATTGGAAAGTGATGTTTTACCAAAATTTTAAACAAATAAACCATGGATTCTACTCCTAATTGACAATGAATAAGGTACAATACTTTTTTTTTTCTGGTTTTCATTCTCTCTTCACAATAGTTGAAGAATCAACACAATCTTAAATAAACTTAAACAACACTTGATTGCATGCTTGAAGGCACCCCGAAGAGAAAGTAATAATAAGTTTTTTTTGTGTGAGATCAATGACACCACAAAAATAAATACCAATAAAAATTATGCTTTGGGAAATTAAAAAAAAAAAATTTGAGGAAAAAAATTAATTAAATAATAAAGTTAATTTTTTTAAAAAAGGAATATGACAGATGGGAATTTAAGATGAACATTGACGTGGCAATAAATTTATTTAGTGATAATGTAGCACTCCAAATACCATGAAGAGGGCACATCACTAAAAATTCATAAATTTTCACATCTTATTTTATTTTTGTTATATTAATAACATTTGATTTTATTTTGATGTTCATGAACACACTACTTAACTCTAGCTCCATCTTGAGGTTTCCAAGTTCCTCGAACAACACTAGGAGTTGTAGCTATAAACACCATGCAATTCCCATGTTCTTGGAACAACATTAGGAGTTGTAGCTATAAAGACCATGCAATCATCGATAGCCGAATCATAAATCCTCAGCATAAGTTTTTGTCAGCACCATCCTTAAACCAAGAACGTCCATAAGATGGTGGCTCGAACTTCCCTCCCCACCCTCCTCCCAATGTCCCCAAAACTTCCTCGTAAACCACCAACCTCAACCTTCCGCTTCCCTCCGGCCACCATCAACCACCCTCCCACACTCCTCCCTACAACATCGAACCCCCTCAACTTCAACCTCCCCAGGCCCGACACAAAACTATTTTAATTGGTTTTTTTGGCAGAGCCTCCATACGAGCCCATGCTTACTCCAATCATTTGATTTGGTCCCTATGTTTAGACTAGGCTCAATTGTACATTTTAATTTGTGAGTTTTGGTCAATTTATTCACTGAGTTAGTAACTATGAAAAAAATTTTTTTCTAGTTTTTTATTTTTATTGAAAACTATTGAAGTCCTGAAAAATTTGTGGCAACCATAGTGTTAGGGGAACAAATCATGCACTATTACTCTCATCTTGCTTTATGGGTGTAAATTGGAAAGTGATGTTTTACCAAAGTTTTGAACAAATAAACCATGGATTCTACTCCTAAATGACAATGACAATCCATTTTGTTTTCTAGTTTTCATTCTCTCTTCACAATGGTTAAAGAATGAATACAATCTTAAATAAACTTAAATCACTATGTCATTCTCTCTTCCTTCTACTCTCTTATATTTCTGCCTGTGAATACAGTCTGTTTTGCGGGTAAGTAGTTTGTGAAGAAACCATTTGCTTTGCCTGAAACCAAACGCGATCAAAGGGTGGCGTTTTAGGCAAGACTAGTGTGTAGTTTTGCTGGAATCTCAAATCTAGGATTAGATTTGGGGAAAGGTTAGAGTTTAGCCTGGGAAAAACTTGTAAAAATTAGAGTTGAGCCTGCAAAAGCCTGTTTCTTGTAAAGGTTAGAGTTTAACCTGCAAAAGCTTGGTTTCTGTAATAGGTTGATGCTAATCTCGCAAAAGCCTAAGTCAGTGAGAGTCTGAAATCCTAAAGAAGGGTTCTTTAAGTAATAAAGGTACATTGTGAGGGGGAACCACTCTAAATCACTGTGTCATTCTCTCTTCTTTCTACTCTCTTATATTTCTGCCTGTGATTACAGTCTGTTTTGCGGGTAAGTAGTTTGTGAAGAAACCATTTGCTTTGCCTGAAACCAAACGCGATTAAGGTGTAGCCTGATTCCCAACCCCCCCCCCCCCCCCCCCCCCCCCCCCTTGCCTATTTGGGCTAACATTTCCCTCTTATGTTGGAACCTTTATTTACAAAATTTTAACTTCTTTAATAAAATATTTTTATTTTCAAATTTTTCTTATCAATTTAGTACTTGTTAGAGAAATAGCCCTTCGCTAGAGGGGGGGTGAATAGCGATAATCGAATAAAAACGAAATACACAGGAAATAAGTGCGGAATTAAAAGAATGAAGGACACAAGCAATTTATCCTGGTTCACACACACTCTACTAGTGTGGCTAATCCAGCCCTTCAAGTCTCACTTGAAGATTTCACTATCTACGTTAAGCTTACGGGTGCTTAACAAACCGTTACAACCTAGGAATTCT
>JAKUCV010001280.1:35542-61856 GCA_028386065.3 Turnera subulata | reverse complement strand
TCTTTCGTCGGTGAGCGTTTCGGACTCACCCCTCGCCTGCGGGGTTTCATCCCGTAGGATGAGATGTTGTGGTACAGGCTTGGTGCATTCCAGACAGGCTGCGACGTTTCCCTTGGACGGGCTTGGATCCATTGTTTGCATGTGTCGCATACAGTGTCAGTTATTTAAAGTCTTCCGCTGTGCATGTTTTTATTATTGCGGGGCCATTGGGCCAGTTTTGATATGTTATTGTCGGGCCATTGGGCCGGTTGAGATTTCATTGTTGATTTTATTATGGGCTGTCGAGCCCGAGTTATTGTAGTTCACACTGTATGTTTGGGCTTGATGGGCTGGGTTGTCACAGTTCCGGCACGTGTTTACTGTGTACGGTAAATACGGGTCGGGGCGTTTCATTTTCTTTTCTACTTTTCTTCTCACGCAGCCACTACCTCTTCTCCTCTCAATTTTTTTTTTTTTATAACCAACAAACCCACCATCATCACAACCACCAACCCCCTGGCCGGTGAAGGCCTGAGTCCGCATCCCTCGGTGGTGGTGGCCTCGGCGGCGGCAGCAGGATCCGGCGGAGGCGAGTTCGGAGTCGAGGCACAGGATCCGGCGGAGGCGCGTTTGGAGGAGCTCTTCAGAGCCTCAACGGATCAGGACGGATCTGTCTCCATCTCAGGTGGATTTCTCGGCGAGGCGGTTAACGGCGTGTTTGGTCTCCTAGACGGAGACGGCATGTTTGGTCTCCTAGACTGCTTCTCCAACGGCGACCTGGGGGGGGGTTTCATGGCGGTCGGCAGGCGCGCATCGGGAGGCAAGACTGTGGGTGAGGCTCGGAGCCTTGCCGCGTTGGGCGGCAAGGGAGGCCAAATCTTCGTGGTTACCCACTCGTCGGACCACGACCCGGCAAACCCCACCATCGTTTTATTCATTATTTTTTTTAGTTGAATTGTGTGTTGTTGTGCTGCTGGTTCTGGGTTAACCGATTTTGGTTTCTTGCCTTTCTGTGCCCTTGGTAGGGGGCGGCAGCGGGCTGATAGGAGTGGGATCAGTTTTTTTTATTTTTTCAGCTCGGTTTTCTGGGTTTCCATGGGTAGAGGCGTTATCGTGCTGATAACGTGTTAAAAATAACTTGTTGATGGAAGAATTTGATGAAGTAAGATTGATGGAGAAGAAGAGGAAAGAAGCAGAAAATGGGGAGGAAGACGAGCTCTGCAACTCTGCTCGTATGTATCACTCTTCATTATGTATAATGATATATTTATACAATAAATTGTTAGGTAGAATACTGTTGCACAGTGATAAAACGTTTTATAACACTTTTCAAAATATATGACTTGAAGTGAAGATTTCGCGGAGTACTTATCCCCAACTACATGCTAAACATGAAGTGAAGATTTAGGACCTACGGAGTACTTATCCCGAACAACATGTCAAACCGTGGTTGGAGTTTATCGTGGGGATGAGCCTATATATGCATACCTCAAATGTAAGTCATGGAAGGCCTAATACGTAGGGTTTGTTTTTCTTCATCTTTACCTTTTTTTTTTTTTAAGTAGATGTGTGTTATACTATTGAAAAAGAAAAAAAAAAGACGAAACATTGTACGAAGTATACGAATTTGAATTTCACAAGAAAAAATAATTATTAACAAATTTGCAATTCATATAAAAGATAAATTAAGGTGTTAAAAAAAGTTAATAAAATAACATACTCTCAGTAATTAATATTATTAGTATTATTATACTCTTAACTAAAACCACATTACATTATAAGAGACACCATACATGATGTCAAAAATATAACTAAAATTAATAAAAATATGAGGATTTTTTAAAAAATTAGAAAAAGTGAATGTGCAAATTAATTTTATTTACATAATTAATTTTATTATTTTTATATCAATGATAATTAATTATAAAAAATAATGAGAATATAAATTACCGTACCAGGTGTATCGTACTTGCGGAAAAATTAGTACCATTGAAAATGAAAGAAAAACTTATGTGAAAAATGTACAAATTCATCATCAAGCATGTAGGGGTTGTTTTTCTTCATTTTTACCCAAAAGAATTTTTGAATAAAAAAGAGTAAAAATGAGCCGGCTAATACCATTGAAAAAGAAAATAAAAACAAAAAAATTGAAGGGAAAAGTGTATGAAGTGTCGGAAGAATCGAGAACGGAGAATGGCAGAATACAAGAGACTACTCTCATAAAGAAATATTTTGCCTATTGAAATTTTTTCTAAAATAGAATAGGTTCTTCCACCATAAATGAAAGGATACAAGAGACCACTTTTAATTAATTAAGAGCCCAAAACATAAAGAGAAGAAAAACAAAACAAGAGTCAAATTTGTTTTATAGACTTCCAAAAAATGACGTTGAAACAAAATTTTGACAGGCACTCACCCTGATTTTCTCTAATTATGCTGACTGACTTAGAAAAAAATAACCATTAGCAAATCTGTTTTAAGACCAAAGAAATAAAATACAAGATAATTTGTCAAAACCAATAGTATTAGAGTTTTTTTTTTTGAAATATATTTTTCACAATAGAGTAAGTGTGCTTAATACCCCATAACAAAAGAAAAATCGATGCGAAAAGTGTACGAAGTCGGTGGCTGTGCCGCTGATACGATTTTGGCTTGCACTAGAAAACCCTATGTCATTACCAATATTGTTTAAGCAACCCTAATTTTTTTTTTTTTGTTTCAGAAACCCTTGTTCGTATATATATCAGCGAACCATGAATACGTTTTTTCTTCGTCTTCTTCAAAATCAGCACAAGAGGCACAAGAAGAAAACTTGCAACTTCAGCTTCTTGGATGATCTTTTGTGTGATGAGTTGTTAGAGCAAATCCTTTGCAGGCTCGAGTGGAAGACGATCAACCGATGCAAATCTGCGTAGGGTTTCAACAATCCGTCTCTCCAACAAGCTCAAGGTTTTGTTTGGCCTTTGAGCTTCACTGCCAACCCTCGAGGCATTCATCTTACCTTCTAGATATATGGAAGGCGGAGGCGTCTGCGTCGTCATCCTCATCCAAATCCTTCGACCTCTGCTTCGATATCTACCCTAGACACACCACTCGTCGTCCATCGTTTTTCTACTCCGAATTAGTTCAGGTAGGGCCAGGCAGCCCAGTTAGGATCAACTCTAGCCACAAACAGCTGCAGAGTAAATTTCAAGTCTAGGGGCAAAAAGGCACGAAAACATACCTACTCCACGATACAGCCCTCTCATTCCCCCTTCCTTGTATACAGTTGTGAGGAGTACATCTTTAATACCATTATAAGCCGGTTGAGCACATAAACTAGTGATGCCATGGTTGAAACTTCTTCTAGTGACTCCCAACTTATCTATAAGACATCACCATTTCTTGTTATTCTTCTATTTCTCCTCCCTGTAGATCATCATCATCAATCATCAATCATCCTCTGTTGTGTCCAAAGAAGTGCATTTCCAATTTCCAAAATTTCAACTAAACGGTCGAATTGTTCTTCCTGGGGGACTGTTAAGGAGTCCAAATGCAATGGCCAATTTTTCGCAGTGGTATCTAAGAACAATTTCTTTCTCTTGGTCACTCATGTTAGCATGGTGAACCAGAGAGGTATCAGGAACGTAGCCAACCAATTTTAGTTCCTTGACCAGCACATCAAGCGCTCGATGTAAAGCTGTGGAAACACCATTCACTCCTTCCCCAGAGAAGAATCCATGCACTACATTGTCCAATTCTACAGAATTGCACCCAGGAACCTTCACCCCTCCTTTCTCAATCATTAATTTTCTTAAAGAATCCACATCTTCCCATCTTCCGGCTCTAGCACCTAGGTTTGATAAGATCACATAGTCTCCACCGTGTGAGTCATCGAGTTCAAAAATACGCTGCATCACCCACTTCGCCAACTCAACATTACCATGACTAGCGCACGCAGACAACAATGTTCGCCACAGGATGGCAGTAGGCTTGATTGGCAACTCGTCTATAAACTTATATGCATCATCCAGGCTTCCACCACGACCAAGAAAATCAACCATACACCCATAATGCTTGAGCCCTGGAGTTATCCGGAATTCAGCAGTCATACTGTTAAAATACTGGAATCCTTGAGGGACTAATCCCGTGTGACTACTATAAATCCGACTGACTGATCGATTTAGTTTGGCATCAACCGTGATAATAAATTGGGTGCTGGTTGTCGTTCACAAGACGACATCAATGGGCTGGAAGGCCATTTAAAAGTGTAAAAATTTTGCACCAGTTTAAATTTTTAACATATTATATTTAATATCCGAGGCTTGCAATTTTTGTTGGGCGATTTATGGATTGTTGTTGACAGTGGATTTTCTTGGTGCTTCCTTTCTTTCTTTCTTTTTTTTTTTTTGTCGAAATCTTGGTGCTTCCTTTCGTGGATTACTTGTAGCTGCATCATACTATCAATACTTTCTAAAATTTGCAGTCATCAAAGCTTTTGGATACAAACATCACTAATTTAACTAATACATTCCCGCGCCCCGCCCCCCCCCCGGTGCCTACTTGATAGAAATTTCAAATAGGGTAAACCTATTATCTTCATTTGATGTGACGAACTTTGCATGGACACTGTTAGTTTGGTCGTATTTTTACCTTACTCGATCGACTACTTTGAACATGAATGATTTGCACCACGTACAATGTCATGATGTTATTCCCTCCACCCATTCCAAGGAACACATACGTTTCTACTACAATTAGAAATCCCATTGCAGTCTGATATGAAAAAAAATCCCATTGCAGAAACTACTTGTAGAAGATCTCTCTATATGCAAAGCAATGGTAATACCACCCAGTGATTTTTTCACCCACCCCAAATGAACCACTTATATAAGATACATAAATTTCTCTTCATTAAATTCTCTCCTTTTTAGTTTTTTTTTTTCATTTTATGCCGCTTAACACTATACGAATCATTTTCAGTACAATTTTTTTTTCAAATTTGATCAGACATAAACTAGATGTGAGTTTTCAAGTCCAGAATTGAATCGTTTTACCTTTACAACTTTAGTAACCGGAAGTACCAACCAGACATTTGTTGCACTTTGCTCATCTCAACTAGTTTTTGCTCCATTGGCCAATGTTGTTGAAGTTGTGCATCACCATGGCAACCAAAAAGCTATCACCGTACGTGCGTAATCTATAGTCTTTTTTTTTTTTACCAAAAAAAAAAACCTCCATCACCAAAACCCGGAGCTGGACCGCGCATAAGCCCATTAAGTAAGAAAAAAAATTTAATTGGGCTTCAGTTTAGCTTCTCTGGGCTAAAGACGTATGAAAGAAACGGAAATGAGTAAAGGAAGTAATAGCCTCCCTCAGCCCAAAAAGATAACTGGCTATTGCATAAGCCCGTGAACTAAGAAGATCTTTACTTGGGCTTTAGTTGTCCAGTAGGAGCTTCTCATGGGCGGGCATAGGACATAATGGGAAAGACAAAACAGAAGCAGATAGTTGTCCAAGCTCTTGCTGAAGATGCTGGGGATCGAGGTTCGTTCATCTCTTATTGTTCGTCTCTAGCTCTCTTCTCAGACAAATACCAGCGACTTCAATTGCTGCGTGTTTATGTTTTATTGATGGTGGATGTCACTATGTTCTGTATGATATTTACAGTAGCATGTGTGGAGAGTAAAATTCAGTCGAGTAAATGATACAAAATGTACTTGGAAAAAGATGCAGCAAAATCAGTTTGGTATCAAAACATTAATACATCGGTTGGCATGAAAAAGTCGTTGTCTTTTCATTATTCATTACTGTCATTCCATTGCTTCTGCGTTCTTTGATTGTCTATAATATCCTCATATGAAGATGTTTTTGGTTAAATTGAAGGAGATGTGACATGTATGGCCACCATTCCACTGATATGGAAGTGGAAGCGTACTTCTTGGCAAAAGAGGATGGTATTGTCGCAGGAATTGCCCTTGCGGAGATGGTGTTTAGAGAAGTAGATCCCTCTCTGGAGGTATTAATCCCTGCACTTCTTTGTGTTTGTTGTATTTGTGTGTTTTGCACTCTTGGTCACGCTTGATGTTGATTTTACATTAGGTGGAGTGGTCTCGGAAGGATGGAGATAATGTTCACAAAGGACTGCAGTTCGGGAAACTATCTGCTAAACCAACAGATAGCTAATGCTTCAATTATGAGGCTTGCTGATGGTTTATGTTATGATATTTTTGGCATGGAGGACGGGCACATAATAGTGTTGTAGCAGAAAGAGTTGTGTTAAACTTTATGCAGCGGATGAGTGGAATAGCTACTCTTACTAAGGTTCTTTACTTTCCTACAGTAATGATTAAATCTAAATAACAGACCAATAGTGTAGTGCCATATCTTTATCACCGTGCTTATTCTTGGATATGCCACAAGTTCTGAATCGATCTTATGCTCTTTACACAGTAAAGCAACAGGTGTTAGCTTGCAAATTTTATGATTCTAGTGAAACTGTACTGTGCATTGAACTAGCTGTTTGAAGTCTTGTCGCATCTGGAAAAGTTATACAGCTTGTTTACTAGATGAACTTAAGATATTTATATTGCTTTTGCTTCTACAGGCAATGGCAGATGCTGCACGCCCAGCTTGCACTCTAGAGACGCGGAAAACTGCTCCTGGCTTACGTTTGGTTGATAAATGGGCAGTGTGTATCAAATCCCTTTTAATGTCCTGTAGTTTAAATTCTCCTTTGAGTTGAATACAAGCTTTTTGTTCACCTTTAGCATTTATCTCTTTGCAGGTGCTAGTTGGGGGAGGAAAAAATCACAGAATGGGTTTATTTGATATGGTCATGATAAAGGACAACCACATATCAATAGCTGGAGGCATCGTGAATGCCATTGGAGCTGTTGATCAGTATTTAGAGCAAAGAAACCTTCAGAGGTTGAGGTAGTTTTCCAAAATCTTCTCCAATTTTTTCCTAAATTTTATCTCTGTTCTGCTTCCCGAAAGAATCCATGTTATATCTTCTTCATAGCTTTTTATCATGTGCTCTCTCTCTCTGTGGAAATTGTGATAACTACAATGTTGTTTTTCCTTTCCGAAGGTCGAGACGAGGACCTTTGAGGAGATAAAGGAAGTGTTAACTTATACTTCTCAAACAAAGTCATCATTGACCCGGATAATGTTGGATAATATGGTTATACAACTACCAAATGGAGATGTTGATGTATCTATGCTCAAAGATGCTGTTGACTTGATCAATGGGAGATTTGAGACTGAGGTAACACTTGTTATCCATGTGCTTATTTTTTTATTATATTATTTGACCTGTTAGTTTTCAACTTGTCTAAGGGAAATGCTGCAGTTTCTACTTTCCAACCGGAGTTATACCTGTTATCCGGATTCCTGATAACTTGTAATTAACAGGAAGTTAACGCTGAAAATTTATGCCAAATAAAAAGGGACCGGATCAAAAGCATATATAATTGTTTGAGGCTATCATGTATTTTCTTGGAGATATTGTGTATGTTCATGTATCTGTCACTCATTCACCATTTATGAATGGTACGCAACCCATCTTTTAGTGATGCTGATTTTCAAGTTTGAACATTATAGCATGCCAAATGCACCCATAGATGGTCATGGCCAGTGACTATAATTTGAGTAGCAGATTTGAAATTGTTTTCTCTGCTTGGCTCCTGATATCCTGGGTAGTTTGAAACTATAGTTGGAGTATGCTCTGCAGCTGTCAGAAGTTCAAGTTCCTTTACCATTAGTCTTTTGCATATTTCTAGTATGTAGTTCCTTATACGAAGCTAAGGTTGCCAGAGAGGATTTGAGAACTTATTTAGGCATTAATTCAGCTCTTTTTTGTCCTGGCTGTTTACCTAGTTCTAATTCTCTGTACTTCTAATCATTCCTCGTCTCCTCTACAAACTGTCTAACATTATTCAACTCATCACTTCTCTGGACAAATATTTAGGATACTAGTTCTAAAAATCAGTAGTCGTATTTGTTTGCTGTACTTGACCTATAGTAGAGTCCTTTATACAACGATTCTCATGTTATTTTGCTGTATTTAGCTTACAAAGATGTTTTCGAATTTTTAGCTTATACATTGACGCGCCATAGTTTGGTTTTTTCTTTCCCTCTTTTTTCCCTCTTTTTTTTTCTTCGCTAATGAAATTGAAGCCCTAGGAATTGTTCATACATTTAGTTGAAAACATCTTTGTAAATATGGCTTCAGGTGCTACTTACGCTACTGATATAAATAACAGGCCGTGTGGGTTTATGCAGTGTGTACATACTTTTACTTATCCTCAATTTATGCATAATGTGTAGTTCTGAATTTGTTGTTCCTACTGCTTCTTTGTTGCCTATTCGTTTTTGGCAGGTGTTTTGTGGCAGTGGAGGAGAGAAACTTTTACTCTTAGCTGAAGGATTAATTAAGAAACATGTTGCCTCCCACAGCTTACATGAGCCTGAAGGTGGATGCCTTTTCCGGATTTCCAGTTAGTTTCTTAATCTGCTCTTTGTTCACTGTTGATTCTGTCAAGTGGTTGAAAATTTTGTTGTAGCTCTTATTGTTTATCTATCTATATTGGAACAACAGGCAAAGTACAGTGATGCATTGGAAATTCTATCTGGGAAATTAGGATCACTTTTGATGATTGATGTTGATAAACTCCGTAGACAGGTACTTTCTGGAGTTTTTTCTTTTGGTCTTTTTTTTCTCCCCTGCTGGGTCATATCGCTTTTAAATAGCGTAGTGATCCTTACAGTGTTGGATTTGGAGAACGTGTGAAGTTCCATTTCTTTATATTTTACCTTAAACTGTCATGTAATGAGTATTAGATAAAGAGATTGGGTAGCATGTCAATATGAAAACTGTTATTCATTTCTTTGTCCATAATACAAGTTTTGTTTTTTTTTTTATATTCTTTTCTGAAAAAATTTCAAGAATCCTCATTATAGAAGCATTTAGCACACTCAATGCCAAATGAAAGAACATTCATAATCCTACAGTGCCACTCATGTTTGTGTCATAAAAATTAATGTTTGCCATCTCTTCTACAGCTCCAGATTCTTTTTAAGCCATTCAGGTCACTCATAGTTCTGGGCAATGCTGTTTAAAATATTGTAACACAACGTCTTTGCTGCGGTATAGCTCAGTTTTTTATGGCTTTTAGTTGCTTTCCAATGGAAAGATGTGGTTTCAAGTTGCTACTAGAAGCCCGTGATGTCTTCCTGACTTTGTGTGGCAAAATGGTTTTTATCATCCTTGTTAATGTGAAGCATTATGATCTGCTGCATATCCTACTCTTATTTCTTTTATTGTCACTGTGTTTAGTCCTGCCTTTGCTGCCTGTCATAGTTTTTTTGCAATGCGAGTATTAGTTGTTATGTGCCTGGATGTTCACTGATGATTATTTACTTTTGCACAGGCATTTTTAATGTTAAATATTGTTTTGTTCAACTGACAGCCCTGATGACTGGGAGTGTTTCCTACATTATATAGGCTGTTTGCTAGAGGATGACAGCAGCTGGAGCAATGAGGCCAACAGTGATCCTATTCATCCTCCAAAATTTGTGGAGTGCAAAGTCTCACATTTGGCAGATGAATTGGTATCTTCAGAACTCTTTTATTTGATTGTGATTTTGCTTCCGCTTTGCAGTATTCCATAGCGTCACTGATACTATTTGATAATAAATTTGGTTTATGGCAATTGGACATGCAGTTTGATTCTCGTATATCAACTGCATCGGCTTTCATGCAAAAATTGCAAGAAGACACCAATAATGATTTCATTAGGTGTCCACATTTAGCAATGGTTGAAATTCAAAGGAGGAAGCACTTGCGTGGAAAAGGCCGCGATGATGACATTGTGGAGGGTCTAATGCAATATTTTTCCAAGTATGCTGAAATCTTCTTTTCTTAATACTATTAGATTATGGTTTGTGTTCATGTTCACTGAAATTCCGTAGTCAACTGAGATTTATACCTGTACAAAAAATAAATTGGTTTCTTTCAACTTACAAACCTTCCCTTTCACCTTCTGATGAAATAACGATAGGAATGTCTGCGTTCCTTGCCTTTGGCACTTGTCCATATATATAGATGATAGTGTCTCACTCTTACTTGCCCTCCTTTCCGAAATCAGTTCCTTCTGCTCTGTTTCCCTCCTGCCTCTTGTCCTTTCTAAATACGCCTTAAATCAAATTCCAGACTTTTGCGGAAAGATATTCAGATTCTTTTATGTGGTATAGTTGCAGAAGACATGATTGTATCATATTAATCTTTCTTGCCATTGGGCACAGGTTCGGTCACTTCGGCTGCTTTAGTGCTGATGTTGAAATGTTTCTTCAAGTATTAACTCCACATAAGAAGGCTGAGTTTATGCAGAAATTGATGGAAACCTGCAACTCCTTTACAGAAGTGCCAACTAAATCGCTTGGGCAGTCAATAACAATATTCAAATTGCAAGAGTTGGTTGGAAATGTACACAACCTTTCTGTTGTTGGTACGTCTCTCTTTTCCATACAATACATTGACACTCAAACATCCACATTTCAGCCTTTTTGTCGGCTTCTGCATGTCCCATGTTTGATTTCTTTCCACCCACACTTCCATATTTTCTCTGTTTTTGCTATACGAGATCTACTTGTGTTTAGTGAGTAGAGGTATTCATATAATTCTGGTTTTTTTAACTACAAAGTTTGGATCCCAGTGTGTATTCTCTCAGTTGTGTTTCTGCTTTTCCTTGCTTTTTCCGTGTTCACTTTTATATTTGATTAACTTTAGATTGAACTGATGTTTGCTTCTCCTGTTCTTTCACAGAATTAGAGAGATCTGCTATGCAAATGGTGGAGTCATTTTGTAAAGCTCTCCCACTGTCGAGAGACCTGGATCCTCAAGAGAGTATGCATGGAGAGGAGTTACTATCTCTGGCATGCAATCTGTTGGTTCAGGTATATTCTTTGATGTTTCAACCATTTGGATATGCTATTTATGCTGATGCAGACATGACTGATGAGGTTAAAATGCAGTATATTTGTACATCTTCATGAGTTGATTCCTTGACTAGTTGAATTTTACAGAATTCAGCTGGTCAGGTTATCAACTTCTTTAGTCTATGACATGTCCGTTTTTGGATTCACTGGGAGGCATTTCCTTTTAGTCATTATCAGTTTACAATGCATATTTTTCATTTATGCCTTTTTTGTTTCTGAAATTTCCATGAAGAACAATCATTTTCCCCTTACCCACCCACTTGTGGTACCGCTAGAGGGAAATCCTGGGAGATTGGGTTGTCCTTTTGATGCTTTTCATAAAAAAATACTGCTTTGTTCACTTTCAGTTTGTGCAAAAAATCTATCCTGTGTATATTTGCAGATGCTATGCATATTGCTTACTTTTTTATAATGTTCAATTTGCTGATGTGAAAATACTTTTGGTAAACTCTGGATATCCATATTTGGTATAGTATGCTACCAACCTTCTGAAAGCATATCCACTTGTGTTAAGTCCGACACCTCTTTTAATTAAGGCAGGATACCAGATGGTGTTACCTATTCTTAAATTCTCTTTATGGATACATGATGCATCCAAAGCTGTATTTCTCGTCTGCATGAAAGAATTTGTACATGACAAATGTTATTGAGCTTGCTTTATTAAAAATATCATGGAGTTTATCTCCAGTGAGATGTTATAACATTGCCCTGTGGTTGTTTAGCTATTCTGGCGTACAAGACATTTTGGCTACTTTGTGGAAGCAATAATGCTATTGGAGTTTGGTTTGATGATCCGACAGTTAGTCAAGTGTGCAGTTTACTATTTTTTTTTTGTGATATTAAAATGTCATTTAACTGTTCCAGAGCTCCTCAACTGCGGTGCAAGTTGTGCTACGGGGGCTTTCTACCCTTGGAACTTACTTGTGTACATGATTTTGTATTTTGCAGATTTGTATGGCAGTACAAGATCTTGTTAGTGCACTTATATTCACATTTAGGTGCCACTTCATTAGCGTTTGAATGGTAAAGCAAACGTGACTAACCCTCACATTTTTTATTGATTAGATTGTAGCACTATCGACCTGCTGTTGCCAATTAGATTCTGATTTCTTGCTGTTGGTTGCTTTGATCCTAATTTAACATTTCTCTTTTATTTTCCTCCCTCCTCCATTTCCCTTTGGATTCTTTTCTAAATAACACTTTCTTTACCACCTTATTTTCTGCCTAGTTCTATTTTTTAATCAGTTTTTATTTTTGTTTAGGTACAATCCCTGGACGTGAAGAGTATTTTGATGGAAACTGCCGCAAACCACAATTTTGCCCCAAATGCTGGTGTCTCCACTTTGGGCAGATTTAAACAATCTGCTTAGGGATTATCTAAGGTTTATGGATGATCACTTCAGAGAATCAGCAGATCTCACATTTCTTGCATATCGCCATAGAAATTACTCAAAAGTATGTGATATTCTTGCCAATATGCTTTATTTCTTTTATGGTCTTAAAATTAAGCAATTATTACCTGTGATTCTGTTAACTGATATCTGCTTGTGCGATAAGTTGTTTGCCTCTATGACTTCCTGACTTGTTGGTTTAATGGGATTGGATGAACCCTTGGTTCAGTTGCCTTCTTTTTTCATAACTGTTCTCCAGCGAAAGAATTTTTTTTTCTTTACTTTGGTTTGCATGTCTCACTTTATTTGGTCTGGTGATGTTCTGGTTGAACAATAGCAATACTCTATTTGGAGTATATTTGTGAAACCGACCATCATTTTTTATGTTCGACCTGGGGATTTTTGTTTAACTAAAATAAATAAACTTCTTTACATTTCTTTTCAGGTGATAGAGTTTGTACAATTTAAAGAATGGTTGCAACGGTCTAATCAATATTTACTTGCAAAAGTTGAGGCTCCCATACTCCAACTAAAGCAGAATGCTGACAACCTTGAAGAACAAGAGGTGGTTATCTTCTGCCTTGCAAGAAGTTTATTTTTCTGTTTGGTCAATAACAACTGGATATATTTTCTTTCAGGGTATTCTTGAAAGCATGAATTGTGGGATTCACTTTGTGGAGCTCTCTAATGAGATTGGATCCAAAACTTTGACCTTTAATGAAGATCTAAATACACTGCCTTGGTGGACGCCAACTTTAGAAAAACTACCTTTTAGGTGACTCCTCTTCCTTTTTGCAACTTAAGTTTGAATTTTGTCTCTGGGTGGATATGGCATTCAGAAACAGAGTACTGTCATCTTTATATGGTTTCTGTCTATATGATTACGAATTTATAGTTGGAGTTTTGACATCCTTAGTGAGATTTTCTTTCCTTTACATACAGGAGACTCTATGGAGTTATAGAATCTTGAGAACTCCAATTATATAATTTGCAGGTCCATTTGAAGGAATTATCATATTGTCCTCAAGAAAAGTTGGTAAGAACTTCTATCCTTTATTTGCATGCTTCCTTATTGTGTATTCTTCTACATGTAATACTTGGTCATGGTAGAAAGACACATACACAAACCTTCCTTTCTCATTTTTCCTTCTCTCTAATGCCCTACATGCTTTGTTTTGTTGCCATGATTCATGAAAATAGAGAAAAGAAAGAGAAGAAAGTGTGCGGAGAGTTGTTGAAAAGAGATCCCTTCTACCTCGGATGATCTACCTTTCTATTCAAAGTGGTTCGGCTTCTCTGAAGGAGAATGTTGAAGACAATGGCTCTGTATCTTTTCCTAATATCTCCTCAGAGTTGAAATTCTTTCTTGAGCGTTATGCAAATGTGTTGGGTTCTTCTTTCAGCGATGCAATAGAAGTGGTAATGGGAGTTTATAATGGCTCAAAATCTTCTGAGGTAAAGCCATATGATCCATTCCAAGGACTTGCATATTTGATTTTCTGTAGCAGCCTTCTTAATAACTTGGTTGCTTTTAATGCCAACTTTTATGCGTATAATCATGCTGGATATTAACTTTAGGTAGTTCAGGAGAATTTTTTTTAACCAACACCTATTATGTCCTTCCGTTGGTAACACATTGTTGAATCAACAATTATTGTGTCAATGCCAAATACTGCAACCAACAGTAGGTTAAGCAGGCTTTTCAATCCAACAGCATCTCTTTTCCGATTAATCAAAGACCTGTGTATGGGTTGTCTTGAGCTAACAAGCATGTTTGTTACTTGGGCAAGCTTTTTGTACTTCATCTTCTATATGCCCCACATATGGAACACTTATGAGATCACCCCTTGGTATTACTGGTGGGTTTAGCGAACGATTAGTGGGCGAAGTTGAAGGCACAACATGCAAACAACTTCAAAATTTAATTGCTGATAATGTTTGAACCTGGTGCAGGCTTTTGGTTCCGATGAAATCAGTTGGATCAGCTTTGCTGTGTTTTTAAACGCATGGAACTTGATTTCCCATGAGCTGTCTCAGTCAGATGGACAGCAATGTGGTCGTGGAGTTTGGCGTGTGGTGGATACTCTGCTGAATAAGTTTTGGAGAAGACCAAATCTATGGAGTCTATTACTCATTCGCCAAGATCTATTTCAGCATTAGCGCAACTGGTAACTGAGCCTTTGGCTTGGCACGGTCTTGTAATCCAATCTTGTGTTCGGTCATCTATTCCGTCTGGAAAGAAGAAGAAGGGTGGATCGGCAGATCATTCGACCTCTCTATTGCTTGATGCAGTTCGGAATTCTATGGATGCTTGATGCAGTTCGGAATTCTATGGATGCTTGATGCAGTGTAGTTGAAGAGGTTGCAAAATGGTTAAAATAACAGATAGGCAGAGTGGAGCATGAGAATATAGAAAGTATCCTCTTCTCTATTAGGAAAGAAGGACAGGATGAAGGGCCTGGGAATGTTTTCCAGGTTATAGAAAGGGTGACATCGTCCATTGACGAGGCTGAATTCGGTGTTCGAATTTCCCAAGGGTTGAAGTCTTGGAATGCTGTTGATGTGGCAAGGAAGATAGTGAATGGGGATTCATCGGCATTGGCCGAGATTCTTCATATTTGCGAGCTAAAACTCAAGTGATTCAAGGCATTAAAGCAACAGTTGGCTCAAGTTCTGAGCGATGAAACCAAAGTGTCATGTGTTTGGCTTTGATCTATGGGGATGGGGATTTTGTTTCAAGTTTGGGAATTCCCTCTGGTTTAGAACTATGTCCTTCGTCCCCGGCCCAGCTTGACTTTGAGAATCGATTGGTCTGCTTCTGTTGCAGGTACCATCTCTATCTCCACTTGCGTTTTACTTTGTGGAGATCTCTGCTCCAAGTTGCTAGTCTTGTCGCTGGGCAAGGGTGTGGGATTTTGCAAATTTTGTGCCATTATTTTCTCATCATGTACACTAAATCGACCACTTCCAAAATTTGTTTCTACATTCTTTGGGTTTGCATAGGTTTGTATCCTTGTATTCCAAAAGCACAATTTTGGCACTGTATTATGTGTGTTTTTTATTTTTTTTTTTTGTGAGAACAAAAGAGTGTGTTTGCTCATTTTTTCTTCTTATCTCAAACGTTTTAAGCCTATTGCAGCAAATAATGCATGCACCTTACGGTCTAGTGCTTAGATGTTTTAGAATAGAAGATGATTATTTTACTTAAAATAGATTATAATCCTACTTAGGGAAAAGATAAGATGATACAGTCCACCGGTCCTAACAGGAAACATGTAGTGCTACTGCTTTCAACATCAGATTGGCTGGCCACCTAATTACTTCATCAGAAAGTGCCACCGATGTCATCAAAGAGAGAATTGTGGGAGTGGAGGGAGGTATGTATATGAACACCTAACATGTTATGTTAATGCAAAGAAAGTTTCTCGTTGGTGAAGAAAATAAGGGAGTAGACCTATCAAACCTGCTCTCATTTCAATATTAACACCTAATACAATAGCTAACTGTAGTTTCATTGCCTTGATTGATGTTTAGATAGATATTAAACTAGTAAACCCACCATAATGAGGCTGTTAGTGGACTGAAAATCTCCCCACTTAACAACTTAATCTGACTTTTTATGGAAATGAATGATACCTTCCATTTTTTCTCTTCCTAGTACATACATACATGCCTAGGAAAATAGAAACAGTTGTCTTCCCTTTGTATCTCATATTCCTTGGCTGTTCCCTTCCTCTTTTCGCCACATGTAATCAGCTTTAATGAGTAAAATAGATTTGACTAACAAAAAAAGGTCCATTAAAGACTACAGAGTCGGTTTCTCAATTACATATATATTTTTCGGGGAGGACTAACGTTGTCAAGCTCCTGTACTTCAGGGTTGATATATATATATATTTTTTAAGATAATGGTCTGAAAGCTGGAAATACACATGACCTGGTGTCCCTTTCCCACCAAACCCAAACCAAAATTCAACCTTTCTCTAACTGTCCTATGATTTGCTGTTATCCAATCTCTCTGTAACCTTTTTTTTTTTGGTTAATAAGGGGAGATTGAGATTCGAACAGGATACCTTCGCCTGGATACAACTGTACGAGCACCTCTGTAAAATCTTAATAAACCATATTAAGATGCTTAAAGAATAGACGAAGAAATAAGGAATGACTTACTTACCCCAAGAACAGGGTTCAAGAATGAACAAACCTTCACGTATGGACAGGAGGCACAACCACCATGAATAGAGCATCCTTCCCCGCTAGCAACTCCAGGTATAACCGGTAAAATGACATCATCGATTGTAACTGAGTTTAGGCCTTGGGATGAATTCGATGTTCTTGTTATTGATTCCGAGGACACTGGAAATACAATTTCAACACTAACTTTTTCTTCCTCGGGAGATGTTGCAGAATGTAATAATTGCCGAACAGCTGCAACAATTGCTGTAACCATTCCTGATTCTGTTCCTGACACAAATTGGAGACGCTCATTGACATTTCGATCTAATGCCTCTTGAACCCTGTTGTTTATGAAATCCAATATATTTTGGGTGGAACCCACCACCCCCATTAATTCCTCTTCTCTTGGCCTCCATTGCTAAGGAAAACATTTCCCCAGAACAGGATCAAAAACAAAAATAAAAGACCTTCAACTTTTGTCACAGTAAGATTGATAAAATAGCTCTCAACCAGAACTCAACACCGCCCCACGCGCCACCAACCCAGCGCGCGTCCGACCGCGCCAGCGCCTCCCTGCCCCATGACAGCTCCGGCGAGCTCTGACGAAACAGAGTCGGCGGTTGACCGAGCCACCCGCAAGGTCCGGAACCGGGACCTCGAAGCCAGCCCCGTCCAACGAAGGAGATCCCGGTCACGTGACAGGGCGGCCGGCATCCCTCTGCCCCCTGACCGGATCCGGTCGTCTTCCCCACCCCTAGCCAGACCAGACACGACCCGCCAGCCGGAGATGCTCCCTGCAATCTCTGCCGTCCTCAACGCCAACGACGTGACCGACATCCACCCCGACCCAGCTGAGTCACACTCAACACCAGTGACATCGGGAGCTGCTCTGCCGGTCATCTCGAGAGCTGCACCACCGGTCACCTTGCGAGCTGCTCCGTTCCTGCTGCAGACATGGTGACTGGTCCAACCGACCCAACCACCCCCTGCCGAGTCTGGTCCAACCAGTTCGGTCCAACCATCCCAACCGAACCCGGCTGGATCAGACGTATCCATGGAAGATGCTCGTCCCAGCTATCGTGACACTCTTTTTAGTGGGTCTAATCCACTGTTCCAGTCAGATCCTTGGGAGCTAGAGGGTGAGGCAGAATATGAAGACGGGGATCTAATGGTAATGCAGGAAGACGGGATAGATAACCTAGTCTTATCCGACCCGTTCAAAGCTAGGCTGGATAAGCAATGGGAAAATGCAGTGGTGGTCAAGCTGTTTGGACGATTCATTGGGTTCAAAGCCCTACATACCAACCTACAAACTCTTTGGCAGCCTACAGGCCCTTTCAAGATCATAGACCTATAGAACAATTTCTACATGGTGCGCTTCTGGGCGTCGGAAGATTACATCCATGCCCTGACCGATGGGCCTTGGATCATCTACGACAGTGTGCTGAGTGTACAACCATGGACTCCAAACTTTCGTGCTTCAACCGGCAGGATTTCCTCGATTGTAACGTGGATCGAGTTCCCTGATTTCCCCACTAATCGGTACCATTCCACGATCTTCAGACAGCTTGGCAACATGGTGGGGCTAACAATCAAGCTGGACGGTAACTCCTCAAACCCCACTCGTGCTAAATTTGCTAAAATTGTTGTTTGTCTTGATTTGACAAAACCTTTGAAGGGCACAATACACCTTGATGGTGAACCTTTGAAGGTACGGTATGAGGGTTTATCCAATTTATGTTATGTTTGTAGGAAGTTCGACCACAGTATCCTAGCTTGTCCCGATGCTCCTCTTACACAGCAATCTGTCTCATCCACGACAAAAGACAGAAGGGGTGATTGGATGATTGTGCCGAGGAGGTCTGGGCGCATACCCCGACGCCAGGTTGTCGGTCCTCAGGTCCCTCTACCACCCTTCCCTACTCGCAATACATCCAACCGTTTTCATTTTCTGGATAGTGCTCGCCCTGAGGACCCAAAGCAGGCCATACACTCCTTCCCAGCTAAACCAATCCCATCTAGACAGCCCACACCAAATGCCTTACCAGTGACACCAACTGTTCCTACCCCCCCTCCACCACCACCAATTGTCAATGAGGCCGCGACCCAGCCCGAACATTCCCCTACCCCTACCACACTCCAAGACTTCCTAGGGGTCGGAATCCTTAAGAGGTCCAAACCCAAGATCTCTACCCATAATCCAAAAACATCCATGAGAAAATCCCAACCTCTAAAAATTTCGAAGCTCACCCCAAAGGAAAATCCCAAAAGACCAACCCTGAAAGATGTTTCCAATACCAGCACTTACCCGTCCACCTCTGATGTTGTCCATACCCCAAGACCTGTCACCCCTACAGTCCCCCCACAGTCCCTCCTTCAGCCCATTATCATGTTATCTCCAACAACTTCAAGCAACCAACCACTACCCGGCCCCGTAAAACCCAAAACCATACGGCAGTGGTCCTTACCGAGGACTGTCATCGTATGATCTTTTCCCCTGGTGCTTCCAGCTCAGGTATGGATGTGGAACGGCCGCCGGATAGTCACCAGCACCACTGACCTGGCCAGTCATCCGGCCTGTTTTGTTTTTCATTTTGCGAGGTGTACTCGCAACCGTTTTTTATTCTATGTCTTGTATGTTTGGGGATTAATCCTTAATGATGATTTACTTTGCATGTATTAGTCAGGTATCTTGTCTAAGATAGGAGTCGAATTGAGCTACCGATTCCTGATCATGTACTTAGCTCACGTATAGTTATCGAATATACTTCCCAGTTTCGACCAGAAAAAAGGAAAACATTTCCCCAGGGACCTCAAGATGAGCCGTTAAGAAAGCATGGCAATACATATCATTTATCCTCTCCACTACTTCATGCCCAAAAAGATGATGAACAATGCATGTTCCTTCCTGATACAAAAGTATAATACAACTAGTTCCGAGAACACATTAATGGTGATATAGCCCCGTTACACCCATGCAATAAAAAGAAAAGAACAAGAAAACAATACATCAATTCTCATCTGCATCTAATTATCACTATTAAAAACCTGCCAATTATCAACAGGTGGCCAGCATGCTGGCAAACAACATTTGACAACGTTCTTGAGTTCATAACCACACCATCTAAAAGTAGTGCTTCAGCTACAGTTGTAGTACTGAGATAAACTGCCCCATTTATTAGCTTAACCAATCTTCTAATATGGGCACTAGAGCTTGCCCCCATCTGAGACTGAGGTTATTTATAAACAGGGGGAAAGTAGAACAAACACCAAACAATAAAATGAAAAATAAGCGTCATTGATGAAGCCAATATGTCTTCATTACATGTAGCCTACAACACTGTCACATAATGCTTCTACTAAGTTAGCCTTTATTTTCAGAACAATAAATCAAATCAAGAGCATACCTGATAATAGTGCAACCGTGGCAGCAATGATTTAATCGAAGATCTATTGTGTGCTGGATGTATCTCAGCAAATTTCATCATCAGTCATCAAACTCAATTGCTGAAACAATTTTGCATTAATATTGGCACCCACGTATGGATCAGGCCCATACCATATGTTCAAATCTGCAATTTGTGCAAAAGCCTTCAGGGAAGGACGTGAAGGAAACAAAGGGGCAATCAGTGACAAGGATTTATGCACCAAAGCATATTGATATTGAAACATTGCTGGATGCAGAACCGTGGATAGGTTTTAGAACGTGGATAAAATATGACCATGCCAAAATAAAAGCTCAAAATATTAACTAACCTGCAGGATGGTTTGTACAACATTGGAAGACGTACAGGTAATTAATGTAGGCACAAAGTCGTGAGCATAAGCTTTTGTCTCAATTTTCTCTGTTTATGTAGATAACATGCAGTGACGGAGGAGACGCAGAAGCAGCCTCCAGATAATTCATGTAAGCAGGGTATAGATGCAGCATCAGCCAAAGAACAACCAATCCTCTCATTCGACATCCTGTACACACCAACCTGCATTCACCAGCACAAAAAAGAATTTAAACTTTACACTAGGCACAGTAAACCTTCAAACAAACAAAAAAAAGTGTTGAAACGGTATAAACTATAAACATATATCCACCATCAATACTGCACTTTCTCAAGTCCTACCTCTTGAAACCCAGCTTGATCAAGGATTCCACGGACATTCTCCGACATAAAATCCACACCAAAGACAGTTATAAATTTGCACCCTTCTTTAGCCATCTTAACAGCAGTATCCGCCATAACCAGAGAATCTGAAATATGAATGTGAGGCCAGTCCTTCTGTGCAGCTGTCAAAACACCTCGAAAGCATAGCACAAACTAAAAAGAATGTAACACTATTTGTCAAAACAAAAGAACTGAACCCTGAATTATGAATTTATCAATCGTAAAAGAGCTTGATTAGTGTATTATGCATGTCTCCATTACTACTACTCATTCCCAAAATTTTCTTATGCATGGACCGTTGTAATGTACTATTCGAGACTTCGTATTTGATAGAAACCTTGATGCAATTATTCCATAATTAAGGACGTCAATTGCAATTAAAACAAAAGAGAACGAAGATGAAGTTTGATCAAAGAACAGATTTTATTCCATTTGTTTATGAGAAAGACAACAAACGATAGGATTAACAAAAATCAGAAATGCATTTGCCTTGAACAAAAGCACAGTTATGACGGCATCTAGGAGGACACAGGTAGTAACAGTCGAAGTTTTTGATGCTAAAAAATCGAAGTTGTTGCGACATTGTAATGTTTGACCGGACGGATTAATTTCGGTGAGATAGTTTCGTAACAAGTCATTTGAGAGGAGCATCACCAGCCCAATCATCAGATCTGGACCTGAATTATATGACCATTACTTCTTGGGCTTAAAAAATTACAGGGGGGGCTTTCATATGCTTTTAGCGCGAATGATTAGCCCAATTGGATGAGTAAACTGTCAATCCGGCCACTAGGCCTCTTTTGGTGGATTGAGAAAAACCAGAAAAGCCCATTTAGATGGGTTAGTACTCTAACTGAATGTGGATTAACTCGCGGGCCCAAAACTAGAAAACCAGAAAAGCCCATACGTTGTCCCTTAGCATTTATTTACCCCAGTTAGTGGTGCACCTGCAGGCTGCAGCAAAATTTTCCATGTTAACTATTTCAGATTTTGTGATTAAAAATATTAATTAATCACAAAGACATTTAATTTATATATATATGATGTGTGTATTAGTTTACTTACAGTATGTAGCGACCAAAAAATTTATAAGGAATGTTCTGGTGTGAAGCCAATTTAAGAATTCGTGAACGCAATTAGATAGACAGACAAACGAATTTGTATGACATGAGGCCGTACTCTGTATTTATAGGAGTGGGAGTAAATGGCCAATGGGCTGCACTCGAGTCAAAGATCCACGTTTTATGCCTTTGCATTACTCCCTGGCGACTTGGTTATATTGGGGAAGTGAATATCTTTCAGTCAAGTCCTAGTTAATCTTCGTTCTCAAGCATACCTAACTACATCCACTCTCTGGATGCGTAAGCACATGGAATTTCACATTTTCACATACCACGTCCACAATAATATCGGATTAGGATATGAAATACAGAGGTGATTGTTTTTTTTTTTTTTCTCAAACGTGAAATTGTTGTGTTCAATTCCCCACAGGTAGATTGTGTTTTAAAGGCCCTGGGATATTTGCTTAAGTGGTTTTAACATAGGACTTGTCAGCAGTAGATTCTTAGGGAGGAAAGAAAGCAAACTAGCAAAACAGGGGGAGCTAGTGTCCACTTTCATCGCCATAATAATTTCAAGTACTTAAGATAACAATCAGTCTACTAAGTTTTAATTTAAGTTTCTGAATGTATTGCTCATATGCCAGCACAAGAAAACGAAATAATGCCCGCTTCTATGTAAACTAAAAAATTCAATTACATCAGAAAGTTCCACCAAAAAAAAAAAAAAAGGAAAGGAAGAACATGGGAGTTCACAAATGGAAGGGAACCGGCAAATGAACATATTCAAACTTGATTTGGAGGGACATCCCTGCAAGGCTATATACTGGCATGTTACACTTGTCGCCATGGGTCAAAGCATTATGCAGGGGAATTGCCAGTGATATCTACTACTCTCAATTCCAGGGGAGTAATATTGCCGCTCGTGAAACAATATCACCAGCATCTTCGTCAGGTAACATCACACCAGAATCTTGACTAGTAATGGTTGAACCCTGTGTTGTAACATCACTGCTGGAATCCCTTGTATTGGCCTGGGATGATCGGTCGTCCACACCCATAAAATCAATGAACTTCAAAGTGGGTTCTTCATAACTACTTGATCCGGACTGCTGGGAGCGGTCCACACCGACAAAATCAATCAAATTCAAGGTGGTTTTTCCAAATCTTGATGCATTCTCGGACGAAGATTCTGCAACAGCAGCGCTGGTAGAGGAGGAGTATTTCACACCTGCCTTGACGTCGTCATCGAGGGTGTTGTGGCGCATCTTCTTGTTCTTCTGCCCGGGTTTCTTAAGGTTTCGTTGTTTGCGTTGTTGCACGAGAGCATTGTACCTAGTGAGGGTTTGCTTGAGGGTTCGGTGGTCTTCTGGCCATGTGTGGAGGTTGCCATGGTCGTATAATACACCTCCCCCACATCTACTCCACACAACGTTGACAGTGTTTTTGCTTTCCTCTTGATCGTTGCTATCCTGGGTGTCCACTTACAATCCATGGCGCCGGCAAGGAGTTCCTATTTTTGCTTTGAGGCCTTAATTAGCTTTTCTTGGTGTGGAAGATCGCAAGACAAAGTACTATGTATATCTAAGTGTTTTGTTACACCTAGGCTAAGGGAAGGAACTATGTTTGCTTACGTGTATGAGGAACGGGATTTTGCGATGCGATATTATATGGCAATGTTGAAGATGGAATGCGTATATATAGAGTGCCTTGTGCCCGTTCCTATTTGAAAAAGGATTTCCCAATCCTGGCATTGTAGGGAACTTTTCCCATTTTGCTCCAAAGTGAGTGATTTCCGTTGCTCTTGCAACCTTGCCCAAAGTGGCAGAGGCCTAGGCAGGGTCTTAATTTATGAATATATATACTTACGAACTGTCCATGGTGGCTTGGTGGTGCGTGACGCTTAGGTTGAGCGAGGCAACGCAGGTTCAACCCGCTAACTTTGCATTTTTTTACAATTTTTTTGATATTTAAATTTCTGGATCCGCCCTTGCCCTTCTCGAAGTCGGATTGGCAAAAACCTGACATACTCTGTATCGTTTACTTTCTCCACAGCAACATAATAAAACTATGTGCCGTCATTTGATTAAAAAATTGTATTAGTATCCACAACAAAATCAGGACATTATCCATTTCACAATTTTTTTTTTATATTTTCCTTGATTTGAGAAAACCCCCCCTAGGATTTATTCTTAAAATTTGCCCCCCCTAATTAAAATTTCAGAATCCGCCGCTGTTTGTCCTTGTCGAAGTCGGATTGACAAAAACCTGACATACTCTGTATCATTTTCTTTCTCCACAGCGTAATAAAACTATTTGCCGTCATTTTATTAAAAAGTTGTATTAGTATCCACAACAAAATCAGGACATTATCCATTCCAGAAATTTGACGTATTTTAATTTAAATATTTTATTGTACTAAATTGAAATAGGTCTCCATAATGGTATGCGTGAATTGAATTCAATTCTTGCAAAACAGGTTGGATTTGAAATTCCAAATGAATTCCAATTCCAAAGAATAAAAAAGAACTTAATTTTAGCAATTTAATTGATAATTTGATTTATACCACACATTAGAATTTAATTCAATTCCTCATTATCAAAAATTATACCAAACATGGGAATTGATTTCATAATGAATTCAAATTCTAAATTTTTAATGAATTAAATTCAATTCCAATTTGGTAACAACATGGGAATTGATTTCATAATGAATTTAAATTCTAAATTTTTAATGGATTGAATTCAATTCCTATTTGGTTATGATACCAAACCAACTGCAAGAGAAATCAATATTCAAAGTCACGCGTTTCTTCTTTTCTTTTTAAATAATTTTCTTTTTTTTTCTTTTTAAATAATTTCTGTTCCTTAGAAATTAGTTACAATCAGGACAGCAGAAAGAAAGTGGATCACTCAAAAACAACGAAAGGCCCATACAAACCAGACGGCCTATTAGGCCCACAACAGCTCCCGGACATCAAAGGTTTAGCCCATGAAAACAAAAAATCTATGGGTCGAGGGGAGTCGAGAACTTAGCATAGACAACCAGATAAAAGAATTTTGACGAGTAAAAAGCCCAAACATCCTTTGCCGCCAGAAAATACCAGATGCTTCCTATAAATACCAACCTCGTTCAAACTTTCCAATCAAATCATAGAGAACAAGAAACAAAGCGAACAGCCCAACAAAACAACGGATTACTGCAATTCTCTTCACCCAAATTCCATAGAAAGAAGAAGCAGAGACGATGACATTAAGAAAAGAGCTGGTGGCAGTGTTTTCGTGCTTACTTTGTGGTCTTCAAAACTATTATGACGTTGTGTGCAAGTGCGTGCTTAATGTATAGAATGGGTTGAAGGGAGTGTTTTCCCATGTATAATTTACTACTTTCTCATTGGATCAAATAAATAAAGCACTCAATTCTCTTTACGATTGGTGCTTTCCCTCTGGCTAGGAATTCACATGATTGTGTTAAACTTGGGGGACGTTTCGTGCATTATGACATCGAGAGGCGAGAGCGATTCTTTTTAATCACCTAAGAAGCCTTTGGACCATATATCACAATATGGAGGAATCTAATGCCTTTAACCTGGCAGCCATTGATGTTCCTCTTGCAGACAACCTTTTCTCTTAGCTGCTTAACTTTCCGCTTCCCATAGCTTCAATGCAAGAAAATCATACGGATTGGATGTTTGGATTTTGAAATTCTAGATCTTCTGGTCGTTTCTGCCACAAATTTAAGGGGAATGCACCAAAAAAAAATGTCAATAGGAAATCGCTATTTGAAGCAAAATTTACTCCGGTTACTATCTATTTAGAGGAGGGCGTGGAAGAAGGGGAGCTAGCTAGCTCAGTTCTAAATCAAACACCATTAATTAACTAACCCCATCAATTAACTAAGTTTTAAATCAACCCCTATTAATTGACTAACCCCATCACTCACAAGTCAATCATAACAAATTTTAAAATAAAAAAAATAAAGTAAGAAAATTAAGCACTGACAAAACAATAAGCCCAAAACAGAGGGCGGTGGAACAGTAAAAACATGATAACCCAGTGGCAAGGACCGTGCCAAGGCTGCAAGACCTTCTGCTATTGAATTTCCCTCACGGCAAACATGCCGAACACGGACGGTCCAATTCCGCTGCAACAAGCGGCGTATCTCAGCGGCCAGAACACGGATAGAACTAGGGGCTGGCCCCAGCTCCTGTACAAAAAAGTCAGCCACCAGCTAGGAGTCTACCTCCAGTTCAACACACCGAAATCCCATGTCCCAGGCCAAGGACAACCCTGATAAGAGCTAATGATTATCTCATTGTTATCTCATTGTATCAGATCATGTTGTTATCACTATATCAGTATTATCCCTAGTATAGCTAGACTTAGCAGAATATGTAGTTGTCTGTATATAGAACTCTTTGTAATGTTGAACAGCTCAATGATAAATACACAGGGATGGCCATACTACAGGCATCCGAGAATACTATTCTTTCATGGTAGCGGAGCGGGTTAAAATCTCACAAGCCTGATTATTTTCTCTTTTCACCATGTCCACAGAATCTTCCTCTTC
>JAKUCV010001280.1:0-35207 GCA_028386065.3 Turnera subulata | reverse complement strand
TGATGTTTTGGTTGTGCCTCACTTAACTAAGAATTTGATTTCTGTCAAACAGTTTTCCAAGGATAATTTGTGTTCTTTGGATTTTGATTTTTCTGGTTTTTCTGTGAAGGATTGTCAAGCCTTGAACCCCCAGCTGCGTTGCAGTGATTCGGGTCCTTTATACTCATTCTCTGCAACTGATTCATCTGCTTCCTTTGCTCCTCTTGCTCTGGTGACGTCTCGGGCCCCTCCTGTTTTGTGGCACCGGCGACTATGTCATCCTGGTCTTCCCGTTATGCAGGCAGTATACAAACAACATTCCCATTTGTTTTCTTCCAATAAGTTAGCTGGTTTTTGTCATGAATGTCAATTGGGCAAACACACTCTCTTGCCTTATTTGTCTTCTACGACACCTAGTCCTGGACTTTTTCATGTGGTTCATAGTGATGTATGGACATCTCCTGTCTCTTCTTTCACGGGTTTTAAGTATTATGTTTTATTTATTGATGAATTTTCTAAGTTTTGTTGGGTTTATCCTCTTCGCCATAAGTCTGATGTTTTTGATCGTTTTCAACTCTTTCATACATTAATTCAGAATCAATTTTCTACTACCATTCGTGCTTTACAAAGTGATGGTGGTGGTGAGTATTGTAATACTCGTTTTGATGCTTATCTAGCTAAACATGGGATTGTGCGCCGTATTTCTTGTCCGTATAGCCATCAACAGAATGGCATGGCTGAGCGTGTTCATCGCACTTTGTTGAATGCTGTCCGTACTATGTTGTTCCAAGCCCATTTACCTTCTACTTTTTGGGTTGAGGCCTTACAATATGCTGTGTATGTTCATAATCGCTTACCTACTGTTGCGTTGCACTGGTCCACTCCAATCCAGTATTTAACTGGCTTACCTCCTTCTTATACTGACTTGCGTGTGTTTGGTTGCGCATGCTACCCTCACAACACCAATCCACAGTCTCATAAGCTAGATTCTCGCTCTTCCATACATATCTTTCTTGGTGTTTCTCATCAGCATCGTGGTTTCCGTTGTCTCAATCCTATCACTAATCGTGTTCTTATTTCCCGCAACGTAGTGTTTAATGAAGAAGTTTTTCCTTATCCAACCTCACGGCAGACAGAGTCCAGCATCACCTCTTCTTCTTCTTCTTTTCTTCCAGAGTCTGTTCTTACTCTTCCCACTTCTTCTATTCCTTCTCCTATTTCCAATCAAACTCTTCCACTCTCTTCTTCTAATCCCGAATCCACTTCCCCATCCCCTATCGCTTTGGTGGATACTCCACTGTCTTCAACGCCTACAAACTCGCCTTCTCCCCACCCACATATAATTGCTTCGCCTCCACAACCTCCAACCTCGACTTTTCCCCATCCAACTACACACTCTTCGCCTGCACCTCCTTCTCCACTGCCTCGTGCAAAAGCAACCTATCCCACGCACCCTATGACTACTCGTGCCCGGGCTGGGATTACAAAGCCAAAAACCAAAACTTCTTTGCTTTCCGTTTCAACTTCTCAAGATCCCGGCCCAGATCCAACAACCTATAAACAGGCTTGTGTTGATTCCAACTGGCTCCGTGCTATGTCTGATGAGTATCAGGCGCTTGTTCGCAATAATACATGGACTTTGGTCCCGCTTCCCTCTTCCGCTGTGAATGTAATTGGTTCCAAGTGGGTTTATCGCCGCAAATACCATTCTGATGGCTCCTTGGAACGGTATAAGGCGCGCTTAGTTGCACAGGGCTATGCGCAGAAGGCTGGTGAGGATTTTGGTGAGACGTTCAGTCCCGTGGTCAAGCCCGCGACCATTCGTACTGTTTTAGCTATGGCAGTTTCCCGACAATGGCCTCTTCGACAGTTAGATGTCAAGAACGCCTTTCTGAATGGTTCTATCTAAGAGACTGTTTATATGCGACAGCCTGCAGGTTTTGTTGATCCCCAGCATCCTTCTTATGTGTGTAAGCTCAATCGAGCTCTTTATGGGCTTAAGCAGGCACCTCGTGCCTGGTATCAGAGATTTGCTAATTTTCTAGTTTCCAAAGGGTTTTCTGTTAGCAGGTCTGATGCCTCAATGTTTACTCAAAGCACATCAAGTGGCATGGCTGTTTTACTTCTCTATGTGGATGACATTATTCTTACCGCTTCCACTTCTTCTCTTCTCAACGATTTGTTAACGGTGTTACAGCAGGATTTTGCTATGACTGATCTCGGTGACTTGAATTATTTTCTTGGTGTTCAAGTTCTCCGATCATCTGCTGGTTTGTTTCTTCACCAAAACAAATATCTTAATGACATCTTGGCTCGTTCTGGGTTGACAGCTGCAAAATCGGTTGCTACTCCTCTTCCACCTCACAAAACTTTTTCGGTTAATGACGGTGTATTGCTGGGTTCTGAGGAGCAGCATCGGTATCGTAGTGTTGTGGGGGCACTTCAATACTTAACTTTCACTCGCCCTGATATTTCGTTTGTTGTGAATACAGCTTGTCAGTATATGCACTCTCCCACGGATGTTCACTGGAAAGCTGTCAAACGCATATTGCGCTATTTGCAAGGTACTCTTGATTTGGGAATTTTGATTCGTCCTTCTACACTTGATTCTCTTGTGGCTTTTAGTGATGCGGATTGGGCTGGTTGCTTGGATACTCGTCGCTCTACTACTGGTTATTGCGTGAGCTAATGATTATCTCATTGTTATCTCATTGTATCAGATCATGTTGTTATCACTATATCAGTATTATCCCTAGTATAGCTAGACTTAGCAGAATATGTAGTTGTCTGTATATAGAACTCTTTGTAATGTTGAACAGCTCAATGATAAATACACAGGGATGGCCATACTACAGGCATCCGAGAATACTATTCTTTCAAACCCTTCCCATACCCCCAGCAATCCGGCCCTAAAGCAGTACACGAACCAATGGAGTAACCAAAGCCTGCTAGCCACTGCCCCAAGTGATTGCGCAGCACACCCCCTCCCCCAGCCAACAATTCCAAAATCACAAACTAGTCAAGGAAGCAAAGATTAAAAAGATCCTTCAGCAGGCAATGCAACAACTTCAAGAATCGAGCAAGATTAAACACCGAGTTTTCATGGTATAAGGATACAAAAGAAACACAAAGTTCTGCTGAGCTGCTTTAGGAAGTATGGATTGCACAGAGATAGCCACAACGAAGAAAAATAACTAAGAAACTAGGAAAACTCAAGTCAGAACAATAACAAATTTCTTTTTTAGCATAAAAAAAGGCTTTCATTTTGCACTTGATATCAGAAAAGGCTACCCTTTTCAAGGACAGTGATCCAGAATTGTGGAAGCCATCAATCATGATAGTATGAAAAAGTTAAAAGCAAAATAAATAAGCTAGAAAAAGATCCAATGCAGAAAGAGACCTGGCTCACTTTGGTGCCTTACTAAATGTTTATCCTCATGAATCAAGCAGGCAAGTTTTTCCACGTCAAATCACTCGGATTATGTTAAAAGCATAAAAAATATTTCAACATGATCTTTCTCTACAACTTCAAATTGTATTTTTCTGGGCTAAACTAACTAAGACTGATAAAGATGTTGAGCGTACACCTGGTGAATTCAACACGCTTTTTGACTATGAATTCTATCCACCAAATATATGTGAACTAAAAATTTTCCATCCAATATAAGTACCTGTCCTTTTCCAAATATAATCCCTGACGTCCACATAGCCGGGCTCCCCCCTTCCTGTCGATCAGGCACGAACATGTCCTGTTTCTTCAACCAACACTGGGAAAATTGGATCAAGTAAGAGTAAGAGACTTCAAATTTCATGATTGGACTCTCATATTATCACTCAAGCAACTACACTAAACACCAACACCGCAAGTAAACAATTTGGAAACAACTCTGTCAGTCATGCAGTAATCATCAACAAAAAGCATAAGCAAACAGTAAACTACAGAACTTGTAGGACAAATGAATAAAATCATAATATCTACCGTATTCGCAAATAAGCCGAGAGACATCATTTCACTCCAAGATCTAGTATTTTGATTAAGTCCTTGATCGACTAATGATTTTCAAATGCGTAGTCACGGGATAATTGATTATACTGGTCGAATTCTAACATAAATAGCCAAACTAAACCAGAACCAATGCAGCATTGCCAATCAAAAGTCACAAAAACAAAAACAAGGCCACTACAATCCCACCTCACCGAATTTGGACCCGCAAGCCTCCCTATTCCCGCAAAACACCCAGGTGTCGCACAAGCAAGGCCCATCGTTGACAGTACACATAGCTTTACACGCCTGGCAACACTCCTCTGAAGAATTGAACTTGAATTCCGACCCCCACTTCACGGCGGCGCCCCAGAGCTCCAGCTCCTCAATCCCTCTACAACACCCTCCTCCTTCAATCTCGCTCTTTCCTCCCTCACCGCCACAGACGTCTTGGTCTCGAAGCCGGACCTGGCAGCGTTGGGATTGAGGAGCACGGAGGGGAAGGCGTAGACCAGAGCACAGGAGATGGCGCCCAGGACGAGGAGGATCAGGTAGGCGAAACGGGAGGGGTCAGGGTCGTTTTGGCGGCGACCCATTTGGGGTCTTGCAGTGGAGAGTGAAACCCAGATGGGGATTTTGGAGAGATGGAGGAGGAGGTTTTTGGGTTTGTGGACTTGACTGAGAGAATTGTAGAAGTTTCTGTGCGGAAGAAGAGTGATCATGGCAGCGATGATCATTGAATTTAAAAAGGAGGGAAAAAAAAGGACGAAAAAGGAAGGGAGTTGGCGAGTCAACGATGATGTGTATAGATTATAACTAAGATTAATTTGCCTTGCTTCGCTGCGGCGATTTTTTTTTTTTTCATTTGACCACTCTCCTAATCCTACCCATTTTAACTAAGCTATTAAAGTTTTTTTTTTAATTTGAGGACCGGACATATCTTTCTTAACAACTGTTTCTCTTTTAAGCAAAATAATTGGAAATTACACAAAATCATCATCGCGAAATTCTTATTCTTAATAATTGGAGGTTGCAACCTTTTTAAGCAATTAATGATTTTTTTTTATTTGATGACTTTGTCGGGCATATTTTTATTTGATGACTTTGCCAAGCATATCTTTCTAGTTCTTCACAACATTTACCCATGTCTATTTTTTCAAGCACAATAATTAGAAAATACACAAAATTATGACGAAATTCTTATTCTTAATAATTGGAGATTGCAATCTGTACAGAAATGGAGATTGCAATCTGTACAGAAATTGATACTTATCCTTTTAACTCCTCAAACCATTCATGATCTCAAAATACTAATATATGAGTATGAGGACTTGGAAATATGGAAGCTAAAAAGCTTTTTCCGATTCTCAAGAATTGTCCCAGATTAATAAATGACGGATAAGCAAACAGACACTTCGAATAATATTGTTATGCATATCTTTAACAGTGTCATCACTTTACAGGCGAGTCGGATAATATTACATGTCATCCCTGTATTTTTTTTTGTCGAAAAAAAAAACATGAGTGGTATCATCAGTCGGTCCAAGCCCCGGTCAATATCGGTTACGTTTTGGTATTAGATCCTTCTCATAGGAGAGACCGCCCACCAAAACACCAGCAAACATCCTCGTCTGCTACGCGTCATAGTGTCGGGAAGTCACCGGGCTCACTCTGAAACTCAAATCCTAGTCTTAGAGATGGCAGGCTAAAAGCTTTACGACTGAGCCACCACCCTTTGTAGTTATGTCATCCCTCTACATGTGAGTCGAAGTTGAATAATATTGCATATCTTTAACGTTATTATCCCTCTACATGCGAACTCCAAGCTGTTTGTTTCTAAGGACTACTGTTTCAAGGACTCTTAAAAAATTCTGGTTGCACTAATTTTGAGAGGCTCATGGAGAAAGGATATGAAATTATTTCTATTAAAACATTTGATACTTGTCCTCCTTTAGATGTTGAAATTTGGAATGTCTTCATTAGCTTGTCTAAAGTTTCAGATCTTGCCTTCTGCTATTCTCCCCCAATGGTCAATGGAGAGTTTTTCTATTTTACATTTTGAGATTTTGTAGGCTTCAAGCCGATGCACAATCTATTTTATGATGGCATGTGTCTCATATAAAAAGAAAAGGTTTAATACCCCCTTTGCCCCGTTTCGGCATCTACTTCAATTTAAATTTTAATATTAGTAGCAAACTTTAGAGGATCAATATCAATATCAATATTAGTAGCAAGCTTTAAAACACCTGATATGGATGAAGATGAGACATTAGTTTTTTGGAGCTAAATCACTGTAGGGATTGTAAATTGCAGGAGTGTCAAACTGGTGGCACCTGCATCATTATTAAGATGTTAGGAACTCAAACAATTATCAAAATTTAATTGAAAAAAAAATGGAAAGCAAATTAATTAGTCTCTATATGAACCTCATGAAATCTGCTTCTTAATAATACCAAAGAGCATGTTTCACTAAAGTTGAAGAAGACCGCATTGAAAAACCTAGGAAAAAATTATAATATTAATAGAAAATACACTAAACTATGACTAAGAACTATTAATCAATACTACAAAAATCACAAAAAAAAAAAACAAATGATGCTGCCATATGCTTCTTCAAGTCTTTGTTGTCAAAAAGATGTGAACTGGAAGACTGTCTGCAAAATGAATTATCAAATACTTTAACTCTAAGCATTTACGTACAGGAAAAGAAAAGAAAAGTTCAATATAGCAAAAAAAAAAAAATACGTGTTAATTTGTAACTAATTATTCACAGCCCCAATAACTGCAAAATCTAAGCCAACACACCACAAGATTGAGCAAAGAGATGCTCACCTGATCCTTTACATGAGCACACAATTGTAGTGGAAATGGAGGGGAAGGAACCAAAGTGGGATGCATCCACGTAGAAACACACAAACTTAAGGAAAATTTACTTTACCACTACAGAACGGTGTTATTTAAAATTAGTGGAGAGGCGATAAATGGTAAACATCTACCACACGGTGCAGTTTTAAAATTCATCCCGGCCAATCAGTGGCGGCAGCCCTGGGGCTGTGGGTGGCCATGGCCCCCGTTGGAGATACATATATTATGTAACAAATAAACTTATAAAATAAGTTTTAGTTCAGAGGAAAAGTGTTCACTCACTTCTCCACCAACCCGGGTTCGAGCCCTTACGCCACCTTCTTTTTTAAATTTCGGCCCCCCTACGTTTCTTAGTTAGCTCACAATTCAACCCCACGTGTTATTAGAGGTAACAATCTTTTTTAAAAAATAGAAAATCATTAAGAAATAACGGTAGTCTAACCCCCGCATTTTAATTGGAACCGTCACAAATTGATTATTTTTTTTTGTGGAGGTTATGTAACCCCAGCAATATCAATTTGTGGACCTAAGCACACCTGCAAACTGCAGGTTGTTTTTGTAGTGCGATATGCTTTCAGCATAATTAAATTACAGACACCAAAGAGTTTAAATATGCCACACGTATATGTCCTATGTAATGGCTTGGTTGAAATTTTTTTGCCTCTGCATAAATATGCTTCTACCATCTTGTTCAGTTATACATTTATTATTAGTTCCATTTTGTTCCATTTTGTGCATAAAGAGAGTCATTATAATGGATGAAAGAGAGCTTACTTCCACACTTGTAGTGACGAGGAAACCTACGACCACAACCTTCAATGATTCTGACCAAACGATTGACATCAACAAGGGCTGCAAGCTTAATTAGCATCAACCACGGGACACACACATTCGATATGGCTAACTCTTATGCGCTCAAAACACTCTGGAGCTGCTGGCTTTCCATACACAATTGGCTTGCAATGTGCACTGGGCTGGACTGGGGGCTGCTGCACTAGCCTTACTCACCCCATCCACGGCAAGAACTAGCACAACAAAAAAGGCCACCCTCATGTTTCTCATCTTCTAATTAACTCTCCTAATTTTGTGGTTTGCTCCTGACATTATAGGTGGTAGCTCTCACGTATATATAGAGGAAAAAGTAGAGAGACTGAATGTTTATTTACTTAATTCACATGTTAATTACATAGGCATAGTAATTAAGTGAAGTTTTTTTTTTAAAAAAAGCATAGTAATTAAGAAAACTATGTGTGTTCCACCCTTCAACTTATTTAATGCCAACTGCAAAATATGGATAAAAAAATAAATAAATATGACTTAATAATTTTGAACATACATAAAAAGGGAGAAATTGTGAGCATACCCGTGCGGACTATGTGGACGAACAAAATTAATTAATTATACACCCTTGCAAAAAATGTACCTGCGATGTCGCCACAAATATTTAGGATTGACCAAGCCTGAAAGCTATCTGAGATATAATAATATTCATGTATACCGATACCTATATCTGTCCTTATCTACATAAAATCAAAGGAAATCACAGATTATATATCTGTTTTCATTGAACAAATTGTTAATTCATATTAGCTTAATCTCCACCAATAAATACAATAAAAAAGTAAGGAAAAGTTAATCCACAAATTCATTGATTTCCACAAATTCAATCAAACAATATGGGTAATGGGGCCTCGACGTAGACCAAAATCAACTAGTCAAGAACCATAGGGGCTCTGATCAAAAAAAGAAAAAAAAAAGAACCATAGGGGGCTTGGGTTTTGATGTTATAGCAAAGCCTGAAAAAAATTATACGGTGAGATGTTTCCAATATATACATACTCTTTCTATTAACTAACTTTCACATCATATTATGGAGTGATTAACTAATTAGTTGTAAATCAAACCCCCCATTAATTAATAATAATGCCTATTATAATCCCATCACCACCATTGATGCAGTTTTCTTCAAGAGGACCAGACCCACCAGAACCACCACCCCCATAGAACCCGCCACCATAGAAAGGAACTTGAGCCGAGTAAGCTGTAGAAGAAGGAGGCGGCGGTTGATGAAACTAGTGGTGGGTCGTCGTCGACATCATCGGGTGATAAAGCCACTAGTGGGAAACATGTTCCTGATAATGATTATCATCAAGAAACACCGTAGGTGATGAAGCGGCGGGTACTGCTGGGCCATTCTGGTGGTGGTCCAGGAACGGCGGCGGCTGCTGTTCCGGCTGGACGACAGGGAGGAAATGGGAAGGAGGTGGGGGTGGAGGGGGGCTGTCGATGAGGGCGAGGTTGCGGCGAGCGGTGGCGCACTCACGCTTGTGGGCGTTCTGGTGGCCTATATATATGCAAGGCTGGCTATAGTAGCTAGCTACTCCCTCCGTTTTTTTTTATAAGTCGTTTTGGGGGTGTGGCTGTGTTTCAATTTATAAGTCGTTGGGTAGTTTTGAAAAAAAAATTTCTCCTACTTTCCATATATAACCTTATTTCATTAGTGGTAGGGCCTGGCTTGACTTGAAGTCTGGTTTGCTTTCCAGTTCAAAATTGAGCCACCTTATTTTAATCTTAAAAGGATAAGAGCAGCACATTTTGACATGCCGACCAAAACAAGGTTCAAACAATAAAATAATCAACAGGGCTGGTTTTGTTATTTACGATGGATCCAGTCAAGGGACGCCAGCTGTCGCAGAACATACACATATGAGGTAAATGATGCCATAAATAAGCGAAAATATAAATATTATTAATATTGCTAATATTGGAAATACAAAGGGAAATATTACATTGATTTTTGATATTTTATAAAAATAAAAATACATTTAACGGTTTGGAACGACGTTGACACGGAAACTGTTTGGGTCACTGTTGATGTTGACCGTGACTCTGTCGCTCCACGAGAACCACATGCCGCCCCTGTCGTGTTGGCCAGGAATCTCGAACCGATTAGCTTGAGGGAACCGGAGTGGGATGAGACCGTGATCGTCCCGTGGTTGCCACTGTGTCTCCGTCAGAAGAACCATGTTCGGTTTGTACTGGTTCTTCAAGTCCCTCAGGGTACGCGAGAACTCTTGGGCACGTCTTGCAACTCCTCTGCAGTTCCACACCAGCAGTCGTGCCTTTGGCCAGGTTGGAGGTAGTCGAGTCATTCTGGGCATGCTCTGAGCCGTCATCGAGAGCTGGTAGTATGCGCCTTGCTCCACAGTTTGGCAAGTGGACTCCAGGTTGAAATCCTGTAGCCTCTCGGAGATGAAGAACATCACGGAGTTTGCCGATCCGTAGAAGGATGTCCTCAGTGTGCCATGGTCCTCCAGGAAGAAGGTCTCTTCCATGGGAGTGATGAAGAACCGTGACGAGTAGAGCTCGTCGACGAAGACTAGACGCGGCATCCTTCCGAGCTCGTTCGGAAGCTCCTCTGGACGTTCGTTGACCATGCTGTACGCCAGACGGTTCCTCCTGCCAAGGTTGGCACCTTCGACGAAGAAGACTGATGAGGGAGCAGGCATGTTGTTTCGGACACGTTGGTGTTTTAGTTTTCAGAGTTTTGTGGTTTGGTTGCTTGAGCGTTTGGGTTTTGTTTTCTTTCTGAGCGTTTTGTTGCCTTTAAAATGCTTTCGATAATTTACACATCACCGCTCCTTCCTTTATACTCTTATGGGGAGCGTGATTACCGTTTTTGATTTTCAAGATTTGCTTTTTGAATTTTGCCGTTGCTTTCATTTATGAGACGAGACAGACGTTTTGGCTCATGCAGAATTTTTGAACAAGTGGGTAACGTGTCTTTCGAGGGACCGTTGAGGCTAGACTCTCTTTCTATGGTAAAGCAGACCTCTCTCGATCTTCTAGGATTTACTTTTTGAAAATTTTGCCATAGAATGAATTATTGCTTCGGTGATAAGAAGAGTTGAATTCTTTCCACAAAACTCCAAACCGTTTACGATCTTCAAGATCTTACTTTTTGAAAATTTTGCCACCGATTTAATTCTCTAACACTTTGGATGTTTTCGCGCTAGGTGGAGTATTGCTTACTGAGAGATGTGACATTAACCCATTAGCCACTCCCATAAAAACTCACATAACCACACTAGCCACACATAAACACTAGGAACATATAACCATCATTCTCTGCATATTTCACATAGCAAGTTATGGCTGACGACATGGAAGCAACCATTCATGGCCTGTGTGAGCAAATTAGGATTGAGGCCGAGCACGGAAAAGCCATGGAAGCAATGTGCCGGCAACTTGTGGAACAAAATGAGCGGCTGGTTGAGATGATCCGGAACCGAGACCGGCTGCTAGATCGGTGGGAGGAGGCCTTTAAGAGGGTCCGTGACAACTGGGTTGCAGCGGCCACCGAGAGCAATGATCTGGCCCGAGAGAACAACCGCCTGAAGCGGGAGCTTAATATGAAGAAGCCTAGGCGGGCTGATTAGGATTGTAGTTTATTGTTTTCAATTTTTCCTTGTATGTTCCCCCTTGTGTTGAATGAAGTGTTTTATAACACAATTGTGCTATCTCTTTTCGTAAATACAAGTCTCTTATCTTTTATTTGTTTCTGATTCATTATAGTAACACTTAGTATTGAAATGGCTTCGTTGCAGGGGAAGAAGTCCTTATAGACTTAAACATTTTATGTAATTTTTCATGTTCATATTTATCGGAAAAAATAATTGATAAAAAATATTTAAACAGTGCTTGAAACTATCGAAACGACTTACAAATGGAAACAAACAAAAACTCCCAAAACGTCTTAAGAAAAAAACGGAGGGAGTATTTTATTACAGAATCAATTAAAAAGACTAAATATCCATTCAATTAAAAAATTCCACATAAAATAGAAGTAGTTGATTTCTAAAAGGAAAGAATAAGAATAATGGAAGTTAGTGGGGCCTGAGAAAGAAAATAAAGTATTATTGGTTTGAATTTATTTTGGTGGTGGACCAAAATTTTTTTATAATGTTAAGGTTAAAATGGTCAATAAGTCAAGTGAATTTAGTTGGTGTATGCATTTTTTGAGGGGCGTGCATAAGTCTAAAACGCCTTATAAATAAAAACGGAGGGAGTATAATTTAGGGGTGGTCGGTAGAGAGAGAGGAAGAAAAAACAAAAAGAGGGTTTAAGGTTCTGTTTATTGTGTATGAGAATGGAGGCAGGAGTATGATTGGTTGTGCATGAATGGACAGATGTGCCCCTGCTTTGCTTTGTGTTGTTAGCTGGATTGATATACACTGAGCTTTTTTTTTTTTGGAGGCATTTGTTCTAATGTGAAATGAGAAAATCTCGATCAATCATAAAAACATTAATTGGACGGATTAATGGAAGGAGGATTTTTGTCGTATTCAATGCAATCGTACTTCAACCTCTTCTTCTATTAATGTTTGGGATACTAGTGGTACACAGGATTAATTAATGAACTGGCAAGTTAAATGTACCCTCTGCATAATTAAGGAACCCCCCTTGGTTTTATTTCACTTACACAACACTAAATATAGTCATTCAATCTGTACAAATTGCTGATTTTTTTTCTTTCAAAATCATTTTATCAAACTCAATAATATATAAAATAATAATAGTAGGAAGTTTTTGAATTTGTTACATGGTAGAAAGAGGGGTAAATCTGGAAATATTGAAAAAAAGTATGAAATAGTACTGAAAGCGACGTGAGCAAAAAGACAACAGCAGCACATCTCGAGTATTGTATATATATTCCTTGCACTACTGTAATCATTCCTCTTTCTCCAAATACAGTTACGCAAAACGATAACGCAAAACCATCCACGGCAAGAACTAGCACAACAAAAAAGGCCACCCTCATATTTCTCTTCTTCTAATTAACTCTCCTAATTTTGTGGTTTGCTCCTGACATTATAGGTGGTAGCTCTCACGTATATATAGAGGAAAAAGTAGAGAGATTGTATGTTTATTTACTTAATTCACATGTTAATTACATAGGCATAGTAATTAAGTGAAGTTTTAAAAAAAAGGCATAGTAATTAAGAAAACTATGTGTGTGCATCCCTTCTATTAATTTTCCATGCAACTTCCCATGCCACCCATCAAACTTATTTAATGCCAACTGCAAAATATGAATAAAAAAATAATAAATTAATATGACTTAATAATTATGAACATACATAAAAAGGGAGAAATTATGACTTATGAGCATATCCGTGTGGACTATGTGGACGAACAAAATTAATTAAATTATACACCCTTGCAAAAAATGTACCTGCGACCCATATCTGTCCTTATCTACATAAAATCAAAGGAAATCACAGATTATATATCTGTTTTCATTGAACAAATTGTTAATTATATATATTAGCTTAATGTCCACCAATAAATGAAAAGTTCTAAGGTTGAATTAATCCACAAATTCAATTTAGAAAAAATATGGGTAATGGGGCCTCGACGTAGACCATAATCAACTAGTCAAGAACCATATAGGGGCTTGGGTTTTGATGTTATAGCAAAGCCTGTAAAAATTGTACAGTGAGATCATGAGATGTCTAATCCTTGTTGTTATTTGTGTTTGTGTCTTTAAATGTAACCGGATTTTTTACTTAGATTAATACAACTATGTTTTCGACAAAAAAAAGAGATGTGTGATGTGTCCAATATATACATACTCTTTCTATTAACAAACATCCACTCATATTATGGAGTGATTAACTAAGTTGTAAATCAAACCCCATACTGGATCAAAAAAATCAAACCCCATTAATTAACAATAATACCCTATTAACTAACTAAGAGAACATCATCACCACCATTGATGCAGTGTTCTTCAAGATGACCAGAACCACCACCCCCATAGGAACTTGAGCCGGGTAAGCTGAAGGAGGGGGAGGCGGCGGCTGATGAAACTGGTGGTGGGTCGTGGTCGACATCATCGGGTGATAAAGCCACTGGTGGGAAACATGTTTATCATCAAGAAACACCGCAGGTGATGAAGCGGCGGGTACTGCAGCGCCGTTGGTGGTCCAGGAACGGCGGCGGCTGCTGTTCCGGCTGGACGACAGTGAGGAAATGGGGAGGAGGTGGGGATGGAGGGAGGAGTATGATTGGTTATGTATGTATGGACAGATGTGCCCCTACTTTGTGTTATTGGGTGTATGGAGATACACTGACAAATGGAGTGTCAATTAGAGGTGTGCTTTTTTTTTTTTTTTAGGCATTTGTTCTTAATATGAAATGATAAACTTCTCAATCAATCATAGCATATTAATTACTAAAAATCATAGGAACACTAGTTGGACGGATTAAAGGAGGGACGATTTTCTGAAATATTGTCGTGTCCAATCCAATCGTACTTCAACTTCTTGTTCTATTAATGTTTGGGATAATACTGGTACACAGGACAGGATTAATTAATGAGCTAGTACCCCTACATAACTAAGCAACCCAACCCTTTCAATCTGTACAAATTTCCGATGTTCAAAAACAAAAATATGTACAAATTTAAAGCTTTTTTTTTCTCTCACCTTTTAAAGGATAAATTGGGAAGAAGTGCGGAAAAAGTTTCAAAAGAATATTATACACGAGTGAAAGCGACTCAAGTAGAAAACGACAAAAGAGCTCATCTGCGTTCTTGTATATATATGCCCAGCGAGCCACTAACACTAGTCATCATTTTTCCTAAAGCTCTCTAGAGCGGTTACGAATTACGGCACACGAGCACTTCTCCGTTCTTCTTCATTTTCTAAAGTGAGAGTTAGTGAGAGAGAGAGAGAGAAAGTGAGAAAAAAACGATGAGAGAAAACAAATCTGATGAAGAATCGGTGATGGAGATGATTTCAGGTTTGTAGATTAAAGTGCTGTTGTTGTTGTACAAACTTATCTATATATCTGTATTCATGTTTCATCACTAAAGCATGCAATCGTTTCCATAGAGGTTCGTTGATACTGTAAACCACTCCTTAAATGCATTAAGTGTTTTGCTTTCGCGTTTTGCGTGTTTGTTGTTTTCGGTTTGTGATCTGAGTGCAGGCCGTAGTTCAATTTCGTAATCACTTTTTTGGTTCTCAGTTTTTGTTATCATTTACTCATTGTTCGCCTATGTTTGTTTGTGGATCTATTTCTAAGAACTGCGTAGTATAATAGGTGTGGATCTATTTCTAAGAACTGGTATAATAGGTGTGGTCGGCATAGTGAGGAAGAAGAAGAAAAGAGAAGGTTTATTTGAGGGTTTAAGGTTCTTTTTGCTGTTGTGTGAGAGAATGGAGGTAGGAGTATGATTGGTTGTGTGTATGAATGGACAGATGTGCCCCTGCTTTATGTTACTGACATATCGAGTGTTAAATTAGAGTGTGTTTTTTTATTTTGGACGCATTTGTTCTAATATCAAATGATACACAAAATTAATTAATGAGCTTAAATGTCCTCTGCATAATTAAGGAAACCACCCTGGGTTTTATTTTAGTTACGACAACAGTAAATATAGTCATTCAATCTGTACAAATTGCCGAATTTTTTTTTTCTGAGAATTTAAATTTGTAACATGGTACGAAGGCTAAATTTGGAAATTTCGGTAAAAAAAGTATGACGTACTACTGAAAGCGACGTCAGTAAAAGGAGAAGGGGAAGAGCAGCACCTCTCGGGTGTTGTGTGTGTGTATATATTCCTTTTGCCCATCATCATTTCTCTCTCACTCCAAATACAGTTAGCAAAACGCAAACACCAGCACACGCGCACAAATGCATTGTTTCATTCTAAGGTCTGGTATAGAGAGTGAAGAGAGTTGAGACTAGTGAAGCTCTGTGACAATGAGACGACGTAGGGAGGAAGAGAAATCCGAGGAGGCGATGGATTCTATAAGAGGTTTAATTGCTTGTTTGTGTGTACGCGATTTGTTGATAAGTAGTCTCTCTTGTTACAGTGCTGTTGTTGTATATATATTGTGTATGCATGTGCTGCTTTTGCTTTTTGATCCGAGTGCAGGCGGTGATATGATGATTCTTAATTTGTTAGTTTATTATCACTCTGCTTAAACAGATTATCTGGTGAATCTTTGTTTTGACTAGAGATTTTGTGATGTTGTATATTTGTCGGTTGATTGGGATTGATTAATAATTCTTCTCTCATCAATGTGTGTAGTGTGGGAGGTAGTTTGCTATGCAACAGTTGACGCTAAGGTCAAGAAATATGAAGATGGTTTTCTTGAGGTGGCTATGGTTCCATCGCAAGGGAGGCAGGTTAGTTAATTTTAAAGTGTTTATGATTGTCTCTTCACATGAATAATTTTATTGAGTTTATGTTTAATTTAGTTTCCATATCTAGGTGATGCTGTGTACAGCTTAGTAGTTTACATCAAATGTAGGACATGAAAACAAGTTTTGTGGGTTAACTTACTAGATAAAGCAGCCGCCAGCGAGATGCTAGGGGTGGCTGAACTGAACTGTGAATCTGAGTGGCCTGCCTTCTATTTGCCTGCGCTAAATTTTATTTTCATAAAAAAAATAATCATTCCGTTTTATTACTCTTCATTAAATTGTTCCGGGTGCAGCATTTCATATTTGACGGTATAGCTCTAAGTTGTATCCGTGATTGATTTCCAATAACATAACTGTTACAACATGAGATGGCCACTAAGGAGTTTATTAAATTCAACGGTATTTGACTTGCATCCAGATGCTGCTTCATAACGCAAGCATGAAATTGCTCGCTGGAAGATTTGTTAAGGTGGGAGAAATTATAAAATGCGGTGAAATAATAAAATTTGCAAAATATCACGCTGTAATTGAGAAGATGGTTGAAGAAGCTGAAGAAAATCAGAAAGGCTTTAATCTTCAAGCAAGAAAGCGGCGTGGAGAGGTGCAATTGGTAACTGGTGAGTACTCTGTCAGTTTTATTAACTTTACTGCTTTTTTTTGTCTGGAATATATTGATTTCGTTGCACACAAGTGTTACATACCTGAACTGGGTTCACAAATTCACACTACATATTTACAAACCAACATCATAATCCATGGTCACTGTTAGTATAGTAGTTATCTATTAGTCTCTGATAATCCTAATCCTGCTGCGTTAGCTTATCATCTTGTATTCTAGCATACTAAGAGTTCTTGTATATGTGTAATTCTAAGTGTTTGTGTAACTCTATCAAATACAGTATATAATAACATCACTCGGCTGCACTTGATAGCCAAGCATTCACACAATACATTCCTTGTAGCATTGTGCTTCCTCAATTTCCCCTGCCAGCTCGGCCACAGAGTTCACCCAACGCTGCTGGATATCCTTCACAATTGCTAATCCTTCCTCCCAGCACACATTCTGCTTTTCTCTTCTCCCTGTTAATCCTTCTCCTTCCACATGCTCTGCCATGTTCACCACTATTATTCCTCCCGTCTCCCTAGCTATCTCCATATTCTGGTCCTCTAGAGACAGATGTCTCTGTTTACTGGGTGGTCTGGCTTCACTGGCATCTTTCTCACCCGCTTTCTTGCTATTTGGACCTTCTCCAACATTATTCTTCTTAAAGAAAAACGGCATTCTTCCGGCATACTCCCTTGCCATAACCAACGGCCATAACCGAATGCAAAATCCTGCCACACCTGATACAAAGTCGCGTCGTTCTGTTGGTCAATTTCTGGTGATTAAACAGATTATATGCATTGCTTTTTTTTATATATAACATGGAAGAAACTTTATTAATGATGGCTTAAATGTTTGGGTAAAATCATTCATCTAATAAGAGAGCTAACCCCTCTCTATTCTCCCTCTTTCATTCAAGTTCCCGATTGCTTTCTGTGTTGGAGTTTTAGCGGAGCAAATTTAATTGTTGTTTATTTTGATTTTCCTTTTCAATTTTTTTTTGTTTGGAGACTAGCATTGGTGGTGGATGAGGAATTTGAGGATTGGTGGAGGATTTTCGTTTTGATTGTCTTTCTTGTTGATTACTTGCTTCATTTTGTTGATGTTTTACATTTAATCCTATGGATTTATGTTGTTAACCTGAAAATGTTGTTTTTATAATAGAGCTTCTTTGCTTGAGCTTTCTGTGAATGACTGGTTGCCCAGAAACTAAAAAGGATCTTTTCTTTGATTTCGGAGTGCTATAATTTCTGTTTCTTCTTGAGATTTGAATTGTTCCTCTTTGTTGTTGATTGGATTGATTAACCTTTTGAATGTTGCAGAATGGGAAGTTGTGTATTCCCCAGTTAAGTCAAAGGTCAAAAAGTTCCAAGACGGCTTCTTAGAACTTGCTCAGTTTGGATGCCAAGAAAAACTGGTTGGTTTTGGAATTTATCTTTGATGGCTGAAGTATTGACTATAAAAATCCAATTAATTCAACTATACTTTGTTTGATTTCCAGGTTATGTTGCACGATGGATGCGGGAATCTGGTGACTGGCAGAGTAGTCAAGGAAAAAGAAGTTTTAAAATCTGGTGAAACAATTGAATTCGAACGATATGCGGTTCACATAGGAGACATTGTGGAAGAAAATCTGATTCAAAAATATTCGAATGAACTGCAATTGGTGCAAGGTATTTTTTATGTTCAAGTTAGTTCGTGCCTTCTTAGCGAAAACATCAGCGTCACTATTCCTTTCAATATATAAACAACTGAAAATTTCACAGAATCAAAAAAAAAACTTAAAAGAGACTTGATATGTCAGATTAATGCTCTGTCAAATGCATTGGTGACATTAATATATGAAAAGAAATCAGTTATAACAACACAAACAATTAGAAGTTAGAGGCTTATGTAGTGTTCTAGATTTATTACTTTACTGCTTTCATGTCACGTTTCCTTTGGTTGATCAAATTGTGCTTTGCTTTGAATAGAATGGCAGGTGATTTTTCCGATAAGTGTGAGTTCGAATCTCATGAAATACCTGGATGGTATTTTACAGCTGGCTACGTGTGGGTCACAACTGAGGCTGGTGGGTTGTTGATGCAGTTCTTACAATATATCTTTAAGTTTCGGAGTATTTAGCTGAACTTTTCAGTTATTTGTCTCTTCCTGTTGCGGTGAAACTGAATGGACTAAAACACTCTGTTTTCATTTGGGTGACGTTCAGGTAATGCTTAGGGATGAAAACCAGACACTACTTTCCATCAGAGTCCTTGAGGACGAAACTGTAGAATCCTATGGAGCAATAACATTTGATGGTGTTTCAGTCGAGATTCGAGAGCTTGTGGAAGAGTGCAACCCTCTTGTGGAGTTAAAAATTCAGCAAACCAGTGGCAGCACTGTTGGGAATTCCACAACCGTGTCCAAACAACGTTCTACAAGCGGTGTAAAAGGTACTTTGAATGTTGGTGCTGATTTGGCATTTATTATTTTTCTTCCCCTAATTCTTTTGTGTTAGCAAAAGGAAGTCTTCATCTACCTATAAAGTGTTTTGGTGAAACCTGCAACACCGAGTATTTTTATTTCTTTAACTGCCGTATTTGGTATGTGGATGATTCTTGGTAAGTATCTCTGATTGTAGTCTGCAATGCTTTGTTTTATCATTAATGTGGCTGTGTTGGCATGCATGTCTCGAGCATTTGAGATTAGCAAGGCAGACCTATTTTTGGGGTCGATGTTTTAGATGACTCGCCAAACCTATTTTTCTGTATTACAATTACAGGTAAAGTGCAGGTCTCCTGGAAGCCACCACCACCACCTTGGATTAAGATCAACGTCGATGGCAGTTTCAAGAGTACGGCTAAGGTTGGCGCGGGTGGAGTGATTCGGGACCACCAGGCTAAGTGCCTGGGTGCCTTCTCCATCTCACTCAATGTCCCTAACAGTAAGGAGGCAGAATTTCAAGGTATCCATCATGCCTTGTCAGTTGCCCGGGAGAGAAATTATGAGATGGTGATCATTGAATCAGACTGTAAGAAGGCAGTGAAGTCTTTCAATAATCAGCCACCTCCAGTTGATCGCCAGGTGCAGTTTGTGCATGTGCTCCGGGAAGGGAACCAATGTGCGGATTTTATGGCAAATTTAGCTGCCGATGATGCTAGAGATGGTTTGCAATTTTTGGGTAAAGAAATGCCCGAGCGCTTAAAGTCCTTACTAGCGGCAGATGCCAACGGCGTTCAATATATACGTGAGTATTAGTGTTATTTTGTTATCGTAGTTAAATTGTATTTATACCAAAATAAATAAATAAATAAATACATTTTGTGATTATGAAGGTCCAAAGAAGAGGAAGAGGAGAAGTAGGGGTTGTTCAGCGCAGAAGAAGAGGAGGACGCACATTGGTTCCTGAGGTTAGTGTTTTTCTATTGCTTCCTGATGTTAGTGTTTTTTACAAGTGTGTGGTTTTGTGCTTATTATGGGCTTATTCTTATTTTGCAGTTTGCAGCTGGCAAGGTGACATGCCAAGTTCCTGTTCAGGGTTGGAACTTCTCGGTAGAGCAATTCTTAGGAAAAAGAAAACTTCCTTGTGTTTGATGCCAAAAGGAACAACTTAACCACCATAACCACTTTCACTTAGCCACAGAAGTAAACGAATGTTTTTCACGAATGTTTTTTCATGAGTGCCGAAACTTGGCAACCTGTTTTTCATCAACTTCTTCATCTGATATCTCAGTTCCGTAATATGTAAATCAGAGTTAAGGTCACTGTGAATTGTTGTTCTGAGCAAATACAGGACATAAAACGACACCAGAAAACAGAAAAAAAGGCTCAAAAATACAATAGAGAGTGGAGACTCGGGAGAATCTAAGAGTTCTTCGACGCCCATAAAAATTGTGATTAAACAAAACTATATAAGCCTCTAAAAGGATATTGGGCATCAAATTTTGCACGAAGGAAAATAGGCATTAAAGCCCCAGAAAAAAAAGGTTAAAATGAAAAAAAATTGTGATTAAACAAAACTATATAAGCCTCTAAAAGGGATATTGGGCATCAAATTTTGCACGAAGGAAAATAGGCATTAAAAACCCAGAAAAAAAAGGTTAAAATGAAAATTGGACAATCAATACACTTCCTATGTAAACACATTTATTGATGGAGCAAGAGATGCAAAAGATACAAGCAAAGTATCCACTCCTAGAAGCATTTCTTTTAGAAAAGTATCCACAAGTTTTGAAAGCAATTACCATGGGATCCTTTTCATCAATGTCATCTCCAAACACAACTTTCCTCCTAGACCTTCCACCATCTATTTTAACTTCATGCGACCTTCCTTTCCTCAGGCGTTTCACCATTTTCATCATCAGAATCACTACCATACATTTGACTAGCTCCATCTTGTCTTTGGCACCAATTTTTTCATCTGATCCAACAGGTGGACCATGCTCTTTCAGAGTAACTGGATCATGTGTTTGCTCTGAAGCTTCATGGCTATCTACATCATGCTGACCTTCAGATGGGATAGCAGGATTCCGGCTACATAAAGAAATACAGCTTTGTCATAGTTTCTCATCAACTGAATACTTGGTTTTCTGCAGTGATTTCACCAAATCCACACCCACATCTCTGTCCTTTCCTGGTAAGGCAGGAGGATGCACATTTAACAATGGAATTAAAGGAGAAGAAATATGAACAATGACACATAACTACGATATGGTAAGGAAAAATCTTCGAATAAGAAAAATAATTACAGATTTTCCTGCAATCATTTGCAGATATGGTTCAAATAATGTAAGAAGTTTTTGTTCCATATAAGTGGAAAAAAAATGCATAAATCAAGCAAATAAAGGGGTATGGTGACACGCGAATAATATAATAAAACCAAAATTCAAATGCCCCAACTTTGGAGAAGATGAACAGAAAGATTAGATATAAATTAATGTAGTTAGACCCACAAAACAAAACATGAAACGATGAGGCAAAAAAAATAATTAACCTTTGCATGTTGCTTCTCCATTTTCATTATCAGTTTTAGAGAATTGAACTAAGTGGTCACTTATATTTATGTAGACAGCATCCTTGTCATAGAGCAGTTCCCCAGTGCCAGACATGGGTGCATAAAATAGTTTTTCCTTGTCCCGCAATCCCTTCTTCTTGGCAGCTGACGGTAAAGGACACGGATCAGCCAAGGCAGACACACCACTCTAACTATAATCACCCATGCCAGTAATATGCACCTGTTTCACAAGTTGCACATCAGAAATAAGGGAAAATACAGAGCAAAGCCAACTATGAAAAAAGAGTGAAAAACTGATGCCTTTCAAATTTGCAGGAGATAATCAGACCATCAGCACAATCAAGTAAAGAGTAACTACACAATTAATCTTCATTTAATCATAAACTTCCAAGCCATAGAAGACCAATGCAGCTTCTTGCCTTCAGAACCTGCTGCGTCAGATTTTTCTTTTTTGAAGACCACATAACAAATCTTATTGAATTATGAAAATCAAATTATCTACAAGCATGTCAGTGTGTACAGAGCTTCTCAAGAAGCATGCAAATAGTAAAAGATTTAAAGAAAAAAAAAGAATAACTGTATTAATTAAGACAAGAAAAGTGGTCCCTATCAATCGCTAGAAACTTTAGAATTCTCATTGATATCAATTTGCAATAACTTGATGCTTGATGATAGAGAATGCCTAACTTGGTCCCTTTTTTAAAATTACAACCCCACACGTAACCATAAAGTGTGACGTTTTATTGTTCAAGCGCACCCTTTCAGGAGGAGTGACATCTTCAAAACGATCCACCAAAGATACGGATGAGAAGTTTGCCAGGTCAGAGGACTTAACTTCATGACAGAAATAAAGCGCACAAGATTATGAATCTCTCCTTTGGGGTACCTATGAATCAAGGTTATATTTTCATCAGAAACAGGTACCAAAAAGATCAACAATACAGAGCATATATGTTTCTAATTTTGGCTTAACATAAAAATTCGAGAGATTCTTACTTCCCATGAATACGATGAGACAAATAAAACAGTTTTGCTAGGGTTCTCTCCAGAAACAATGCTTGAGTCGCTGCTTTGTTTTTCCAGTTTCTTCACATCATTGAACTTGTCAAGATGAGTAAAGACTCCCATAATCCTTGCAATCCATGAACTTGCATGATATTTAGAAATTCAAAGAACTCCTGCATCAGGAAATAGATATGGAAAATCAGACAAGGACTCCTCTATTGACCCTATTCCGCTAACAGAAAAAATAAGCATCCGACAAGTTCCCAGAGAGGAAAATTTTTATTCAAAATCTAATACACATTGGTCATTCTTTTTGCTCAAATGGAACTCAATCATCAGTTGAAGCAGCTCCTAAGTTGCCCTCGAAACAATTCTTCCATAGTCCATACGATAAAGCAGATGACGAGGTGGCAAGAATCAAATAAAACAGAGAAAACAACTTACCATTTCAAAGCCATAGCTTGCATCCACAAGAATCAGGGCTAAGTCAGCGAACTTTGCAGCATCAATCATACCATTGACGTCATTCAGGCACTCCACAAACTGAACACGCCTTCGCTTGCCTAACACATTTCCCCAAACAACACTTGTAAGTAATGACAAAGAAAGATCATGCCAGTAATCCACAGTAGTTAGATACCAATCACAAGCAACACAAACCTGATACAATTGTAATAGGACCCCCCAAACCTCGGGCAAATTATGCTTCGTGAAATGCTTCACAAGATTCTTTATCAACAAAGACTTCCCAACCTAACCACCACCACAACGTTATTAGCCCTAATACACCACTAATTCCACAACAATAACAATAAACAATGGAATAAGTAAAATAGTAAATTGCTCCAGGCGGCCCCTGCACAACAACAACGGTGTAAGGTGCAGGTTCACCGTAAGACCGGTCAATGGTGGGGATGTGAAGCCTACACTGCTCTTTCTCTACAGATCGCAACTGCAACTGCTTGGCTTTAACCGACGAAGAGAACGCAAATGCCTAAAAAACGGAAGATCATTTTACAAAGTTGGTTATTATTCAAATTTAGCAGCAATTTTAACGTTCTCGGTCGATGAACTACTAAGAGGCGGGGTTGGACCTTAGGGTTTTGCTTTTTCTCTTCGGTGGAGTTATCGCTATGTTTTTCTTCTTATTGGATTTGGACTTCTTCTTGGGACTGGCTTGGCAAGTCCAGTGAGCCTTGTGTGATTGGTCCATGGCGCCGCCGTCTGTGGCAGTTTTCGGTGTAGCTCTGACTCGGTGAGTTGTGGATGTTAACTAGCCTCCAGGTTTCTTTTCCAATTGCTGTGCACAAGATACAGGACGAGGCATTACTTTGAATCTGTAACTCAAATATCCTACAGGTACACCAATAAAGATATCTCAAGTTTTCAGAAATTATTTAGGCTACAGACATTAGTTAATCAAAACCAAATTAGCTCCAGAGGTAGCATCACAACAAAAGTTTTCAGATCTCTACAACCTATATCTGTCATCCGAGTATGTGCAAAATCAATTCAATTTTAGACTCCATCTGAGACCAGATATGGTTCATTGATTTCATCCAATTACTAACAGAACTTTCAGTGAGATAGACAATAACAGTGATTCTACAGCTTTCTTTGATAGGAATATAATTTGATTATCTTTTCACATTCTCTTCAGGTGGGGATATCATTGCACATTGTTTAGTTCAAGAGAACAACCAAATGGCACAAATCGAATTTCATAAAATTGAAAATGCTTGAGCGAACAGAACAAAAATTGTTCACCAAACACTTCTTATGAATTGGCTATGTGACATTATGTAAATGCTAGAAAAACAACTTATATACCTTAGGGTCTGCCTTTATCCCAAGACCAATAAGGAATATATGGTTAGTTGGAGTGACACTTGAATTGGAAGAATTGATGGGCTCACCCTGCCCAAACTCGAGGCAATTTTGAGACAAGTGTATGGTTAGTTTAGCCTGTTAAGTTGGCTGGGGCAAGATTTTAAAAGAACATATAGAAAATCCGTTAACCAGTTGAGGAAAGGAATTTAGAGGTTTGGGAAAAATCAATACTGTGGACAGATTAATAGTATAAAAGAAACAGGAGCAGAAGCTGACCTGCTCTGTCAGGTCCAGGAAGAATTTCACTTCCACAGTATACGACAGCGTCATCTTTGTCATCAACAGTAGCTCCATCGACAAGTATAGTATTTGAACTGCATCAGCCACCACACAACACAGGGAAAATAACATTCATCAATATTCTGAGTAGCAGTGAATGCGAATAACGTCTTACCTCTTGGAAATGATAAGGAAAATTTTGTCATTGTAATATAATTCAACAAAAATGTTTGCCGACTCACCTAGCTATTATACTTATCAATTTCGGAGAGAAGATCATATCAGTTGCTAAAATAAAAAGTTATATATGAAATCAGACGGGCCAGTGAGCTTTTTCTGATTCCCAAAAAAAAATCAGAGGCAAAAGAACTAAGACTAATGGGCAATAAGTAATCATGCATCTAATAAATTATGCTAAGTTTTGTCTCCATAAACAGGATATCTTTGTCTGTGATCAAGAAACTCACTTGCACATTTCAGTTAACAAGTATGAACTTAACAGTAACAAGGTGAGTTCTCAAAAAGAAAAAGAAAAACAATAACAAGGTGAAAATGATTTCTAGAAGTTGAATCATTGAAGAGAAAATAAATAAATAACATAGCATCGCCATCATAACAGCAATTCACATTGCAGAGGTATCCTGACCACCAGCCCATATAAATTTGACTGCATCAGGAGGATCTCATTATTTTGAGGTAAAAAAATGCAATTCAAATTTACAAATACAGAAGTGATGAAACACGGGGATAGCTATCATATCTAGACAGAGAAAGATGAACTCAAACCAGGACGAATATCATGAAGGAACCTACTTTACTCAATCCATTGCACATCACCTGGTATTTTTGACTGTGGCAGAACTCTGATCCGAATTCCTTGTTATTTTGCGCCATTCATATTTTTCAAGAGAAAAGATTTGAGCTCTGAGCATATTACCATCTCATTGGACCTTATCCCAAGATCAGAGTACCTGGAGTCCGATGGAACTGCCCACAAGGAAGAATCACACCACTGTGAGTCAGTGACAAGAAAATATACAAAATAACAATAGTAATGGGAGAAAAAAAACATTCATTCAGCTGGGATATAATCTAAAGGCATAAATGAGATGCTTGGACAAAGGATGCGACTAGTAAAGTGCAATTACTTTGAACATACAGAACTAAGTTAGTCAAGATATCGAATTAATTGGGGAAATGAAAAGTGTAAAGGTCCACTGTTTCTCATTGGAAACAAGTCCTGAAACGCAAGACCCTTTCAGGGTGTGAAGCAAAGTAATGTGATGTGACTAAGTTAAGTCACCCAGATACAGCAGCATGGATCCCCCCGGAACATAATGTAGTTTTGGCCCATACTGTTGCCATGCGACACAAGAAATGGAGCAAGAAGCCAACAAGAATGAATTTTTTTGTTTGGTTCCAGTAAAGGTTATTGTGGGAAAAGAAAAAAGATGAAAGAAATCAATGATTGATAAGCATAGAGTGGAGTTCTAATAAACAAAGAAGGCACAACAAAAGGAATATGGGGGGACGGGAAAGATGATTTGAGTTTTGTTTTTCAAATGGTTATGGTTATTGAGTTTGCGGGGCAAATATGCATGACACTCAATTCAAACTTTAGAATCAGCAACGGAAGATGGGAAGAAAAAGATACTCTAAGTAGGTAGGAAGAGTGTGCGGTGTGCGTATATAAGTGATGGAGAGATAGAAAGATTGAAACTTGAAACAGAGAGAGAGATAAAGATTGAAACTTGAAACAGAGAGAGAGAGAGGTTGCCGAGTTTGGCCCAGACATCAACGGAGGAGGAGGAGGAGGAGGAGTTGGCCGTATCAGAGGATTCGGCTACATTCATAATTTTGGATTTTTGTGGGTTACTCTCCTCTTGTCCAGTGATTATTTATTACATAAAGAAAAAAGCATTTTTTTTTTTTCTAAATTTGAGAGGTCCTCCGGGGTGTATAAAGGAACTTAATTGGGGCTTCCCCCAGGGTTAGGGTTGAGAGGGAGGCAGAGGTTGATGATGGTAAAGAAGACGAGGAGAGAGACTTTAGTATTTATTTAGGCACAATAATCAATTTCATCCCTGTTTTATACTGCTTGGTGCAATTTGCCCCCTAATTTTTAATTTGGATCGATTGGATACTTGTTTTTATAGATTTGGATCAATTTACCCCCTGAGTTTCAATTTGGGTCAATTAAACATCTATATTCGTAAAATTGGGTCAATGTATCCTTGATCCACATTGTAATCAAAATTAAGTCTAATCAAATATGGATTTACTGAATGACGTGTCATTTTAAAGTTTGTCAAAAGTTAAGATTATTAATAGGAATGAATTAAGTGACATAAGTAAATAAGAAATTACACATATCTACTCTGGATTGGTCTAATTTTGGAAACTCAAATATTCAATCGAACCAAACTTAAACTCAATGGGAAAATTGACCCAATTTTACAATCTCATACATTCTCAATCGATCTAAAATAAAAACTAGTAAATTGACCTAATGATTATAATACAAGGGTGAAATTGAAGCTTTTGTCTCGGAATTTCTGACGGATGGATGAAGTTTCACAAGATTAATGACAAAGCTAGGCCGAAAATCTCCGTGGACCTGCATTTTTACCATTTGGGCCTTTCGAGCCCAGTAAACATTCACAAGGTAAAATCAATCTTGGGTCCATTAGTGGGGTAGCAATCAATCACGTGCTCCTCATTTCCTGTAAAATGGCAATGGAACTGCAAAGCGAGCGTATGTGAAAATCTTCATGTGACTTCAAATGCTAGAGCACAATACCCGGAAACCAAACAAGGAAAAAAAGAAAAAAAAGAAAAGAAATCTTTGAGGGAGAAGTTGCTTCTCACTAACTATTCTAAACACATGTCCACTTCACCCGCAATTGCTAGCCCTATTGACAAATCAATGAAGTGGAAGGAGAAGGACGACATCATCATTCATGAGGATGAACACGGTGAGAATGTTGTATGCCTTTAAGAAGAGACTGAACAATTAAGCCTTGAGAAAAAAGTTATTATCGTGAAACTCTTGGGAAGAGAGATGTGATACAAAGCCTTGCAATCAAAGATCCAGACTATGTGGAACCCCACAGGCCCTTTTCACATTATATTATAGATTTGGAGAATAATTTTAACATTGTTTACTTTTGTGACTGTGTGCAGTTATGGAATCAAAGCTTCAGAACAGAATCCGAGAGTATAGACCGGTCGTCGTTTGGATCTGGTTCCTAGGGCTTCCCATCTACAAGTATACACATCGCACATGGAAATCACCCAGAAAACATAAAATTGCTCAATTATTCCGAGCACCAATCCATGATGGAGACGCATGATATTTAAAATTGAGCAATTTCGATTTGACTAATCGACGACCACAACAAGAGGCAGACCAGACCATGTTATGGTAGTTTATTGCAGCACGTTCATAATTACTTAAATTCATGTTTGTCCGTGTCACACACAAGAAAGGAATCAAAATGGCACGGCCATTTTTATATTAATGTTTTGTATTAGTTAATACCTTAGCTTATATCGTCCGTTAAGATCTTTTCAATCCAAATTGCTAGTCATTTATCCAGAAAAGGCAAGGCATAATTAACTTTAAATGAGATTGCCACTTGCCTGCAGTATACTATGCGACATTCCTTCGGTTCAGTACTACTATCACTACTTTTGGCACTGGCTGTTACCTACCATCACATATTCACATTGGCTTTACTCAAAGAGCATTAGTATCTCTTTAATTTATGGCCTTCTCCTTCCACTTCCTCAAAATGATTAGGGAACAATGACATTGAAAGATCACCAATCTTCTTCGTTTTGGTTCTTAATTTATTTTATTTGCTTTGAATTTGTGGGGTAAGCATCAGTATAGTTTAATTAATTAATTTCTTCAATGAAGTAGCGGCAACTTGCTAGTTGGTCAATGAAATGAATCGCAGAAAGCTATAGAGATGTAATCAACATTTGAGGCCGTCAAGGCATACAAATGTTAACTGGAAATGGACTATATATCAACTCAAAAGGAGATCGAAGTAATTAATTCATGACCTTCCTAACCTAACATACAATTAGTTCCGCTACTAATAGAATCTGCACTACCCAAATTGAAATCAGAAACTCTTTAATTAGTTGGCAGAAAGCGAGTGATGATAGCGTAATTTTCTGGTGGAAACAACTAAAAGGTCTTCTAGAGGAAGTCACTAATCTTGACCCGCTAGTCTTATATTGTAAAAGTGGACGTGATTCAACTTTTTAATGCTCCAATATCAAGCTGCATGCATCTTTGGATTATATATATCTTGTTGGGAGAGGAGGGGACTGGTGGGAGGGAGCAATAGTATTAATATCTACTTTGAACTGTTACTATTAGAATAATATATTTTTAAAAACTATAATTTACGTTAAAAAAAGAAAATATGAAAATAATTTTATTATTAAAAATTATTCCGTTATTGTTGTTGTGGAAAAAAATCTTAAGATATTAGCAAAAAATAATGTATAGTTTTTTTAAAAAATAGGTAGATACAAATTAAAAAATAGTATACTTATTAAAAAAAAAATTGGTCATGTTCTTCAAATATTGTTTTGAAAACAAATTTTATGTGTATAACTTAAAAAAAAATTATGAAATGACTAATACTGTAACAGCCCGGGTAAAATTTGAATTTTTACCGGGACTGTAGGAATTGTTTCACCGTGATTTACTGTTGAATTAATCTCGGGTAATTAATTTACGGTAAAACGGGAGTCGTTTTTCGAAACCGAGAATTTTCCCGCGCTCGGGAGTATCTTCCTGACTAACCGAGCCTCGGTTTCCAGTTCCGAGACTTGGACGACGTTCAGGGGAACTAATCGGATTTTCCGAGCCCAAGTCATATTTTTGGACTCGGGACGGAAAATTACGATCTCGCCCCTGTCCTCTTCTTTTTCTCCTTTTCTTTTCTTCTTTCTTCTTTTTCTCTTTTCTTTTTCCCCTTTCTTTCCCGTCACCTTCCTTCTTCCGCCCGTGACGCCGCCTCCTGCCCCACCAACTCCTCTTGCCCCTCCTCCCGTGAACCTTTGTCTGCCACCAACCCACCCTCCTGTCTCCCCGTCTCTTTCCCTGCTTCTTCTTTTCTTTTTCCTTCTTACCTTTCCCTGCAAACTCAACACACAACCATCAACCTCTTCTTCTTCCTCCTCACACGTCAAAACCGCCGCCACCTTCACGAGCCTTCACCAAGCCATCTTCCNTTAGGTAGTGGGCTTGGGTTTTGTGGGGAATGGGTTATAGGTTTAGGTGTTTAGTTTGTTGGGCTTTAGTTTGGGTTATGGGTTATGGGTTAGGTTTGGGCTATGTGGGTTGGGCTTGGACTTGGCCCAGTCCAGAAATAAAAGAAAATAAATAATAATAATTATAACAATCAAAATAAAATCTGGAAATTTATGTAAAGACTATAATTCTGAAAATATAAATTTTGAGAAGGAAATAATTTATGGGAAAATAAATATTTTGGGAATATAAACGTACGTTATATTTTCAGGGAATTATATTATAGTAGTCATATTTTTGGAAAGTATAATTACTTTGAGTGAATAGTTTTGGAAATGTGTATATATACCTATATATATATATATCTTCCTAGAAAAATTATGATAGTTATATTTTTGGAGAATGATAAATATCTTCATAAAATATTTAGAGGAGAGTTTAATTAAAGTATGGTACCGAGATTATATTCGGAAATACGTACGGTAACTATTTTCGGTAAATGGAAATAATAAGGGATAAGAACCGGGATGGGTTATTACGCAGTTTGGCATCATAGAGTACCGAATATGTGCATTTATGTGTATGCGTTGTTTTGTTGTATAGGTTGTGATATCAAGCAGATCCTGTGGAACCGGCTTGGGAACCTGTTGAGGATTCCGTATTTGATAATCGGCCAAGGTGAGGTTAAGTAAATATTTATATACATCTCGTAATATCAAGTTGCTGTTTGGTTGCTATATGTGACAATTGCTGGTATGAAACTTTGTGGCTGTGTATGGCTTGTTGTGTGACGAATTGAGATGATAATTGTTGCCGTTGATGTTGTTGTAAATATTATTGTTGTTGATATTATTGATGATGTTGAGATTTGTGGATATAAGTGAGATTGTTGCTGTTGTTGACTGTAGAATTGTGTGAGTTGAGTACCGGAGGTACTATTATGTGATGACAGTTTGGTATTGGATATTATCCAGACGAGCGGAGAGGCTGCGAGCCTGCTCGGGATAATGAGATAATGGTTGGATGATAGAAATGTAGTAAGTAGTCGAGGGGAAAGAAAATAATAAAATGGAAACACTTAGACATCTAGTAAGTCACAGTTAAATGTTGGAACAGCCAGATGGTAGTCTTAGATTATGGTGCTGGGGGAGAGTTAGTGGCTGGTGCCTGCTCCCTGTCTGTACCAAGTTTTGTTATTGTTTGGGCACTAGGGGAGAGTTAGTGGTTGGTCCTGCTCCCTGTCTGTGCCAGTTATTACGTGGAGGTACCGGGGAGGGGTCCACGGGCTAGCTAGCTTGACTACCAGGCGACGGCCATCATTTAACTTGTGATAGGGGCCCTGATAATAAAATTGGAATAGCTTGTCTAGAATCACCATGTGTATATTTAAAGTTCGTGAGAACCTTGGTTAATTGTTGTGTTGTGACTTGGAATAGTTACGGTGTATGTATATGTATATTTGCTTATGGGTTTACCCGGTGGGCACTTCGGACTCACCCCTCACCTGCGGGCTTTCATCCCGTAGGTTGAGTTATTTGTTGTTCAGGTATATTGCATTCCAGACAGGCTGCGGCGTTATCCCTCGGACAGGACTCGGATCCATTAGTTGCATCATGGGTTGCATACAGAGTCATTGTGAGTCGTTAAGTCTTCCGCTGTGCTGTTTATTTTGTCGTTGGGCCGTAGGGCCATATTGTTATTGCTTACAGTATTTATGTGAGCTAAAGTCTTCCGCTGTGCATATTATTATTGTTGTTGGGCCATTGGGCCGGTTTTATCATTATTGATGTTTGTTATTTGGGCCGTTGGGGCCGAGTTGTTGTTGTACACACTGTATGCTGAGTCATGTTGGGTTGGGTCGTCACAGTTCCGACACGTGTTTACTGTGTACGGTAAATACGGGTCGGGGCGTTTCAAATACAAATACTAACCAAGCCCGTGGAATCCACGGGTAGTGAACTAGTTTTGAATTAGAACGTAAGATATAAATTATCATGCAAGTCCCTGGCATTAAAATACTCCCTCTGTTTTTAAATGTAGGTCGTTTTAAGTCTTTTATTTTGTTTCAAAATATAAGTCGTTTTACGACTCCCAAAGGTATTAAATACACTTTTTCCATATTTAACCTTAACTAGTTTTTCCTGCACGTGCGATGCACAACAGCAGTAGCATAATCCAGAATAAACATCATCATAAGCGATATAGAAAGCAGCAGCCATCAAACGTCGTACCTGATCTACGAAACAACTAAACCTACGGAATGAAACCCCGCAGGCGAGGGGTGAGTCCGAAGTGCTCATCGACGAAGGATAAATAGAGATATATAATCAACCGTAATACTTTCGAAGTAAACACAGACAAACACAACACACGAAATCTACCATAACACAACTGAACCAAGACCAAAAGAATGCTTATTATTATCATTACTAATTTTATCTTCTGGGCTCCATCACTGGACAAGCTAGGGTCGTACCTGGTTATTAACTAATTCCGAATGCCAGGCCAAAACACAATCCAGGATCAACATCCCAATCACAACCAATCCGAGATCAACATCCCAATAACAATCTCATCCGGGATCAACATCCCAATATCAATCTCATCCGGGATCAACATCCCCAATAACCAAACCAAACCGGCCATGACACCACAGAACTAGTCTCTAACCATCTAGTCGTACCACTACTTTCCACGTAACAATTATATCATCATCTCAAATTCAATTCCAATTCCATTACTCTATCATCAATTATCCAACTTTCTATTATCTCAGATTAATCCACAGACTCAACCAACCAACAATCTCATATCACTATTTATTCACAATTAACAGTTCAATGGTTACTCACAATACCACAGACCAACAACACAATCCAGCAACATCACGACAATATCCACAGCAATCAAATAGCAAACGATAATCATCTCAGCAGTTCAATCAAACAACAAAAACATACACAGTATTACGGGCACATATCCAAGGTTATCCATCCTCACCTTAGCCGATTATCAGTTATGGAATTGTCCAACAGACTCCAAGTCCGGTTCCTCAGGTATCTGCCCAGATAGACTCAAATGGGCACATAGATACAGCCCGGTACATGGGTGGTTCAATTTTAATTAACCTTTGTAAAGTTTTAACTACTTATGGTATTCCCTGTATCATATGTTATGCTAACTAACTCAAGAATACATGGGAGAGCATGGTAATTCGAGATTTACTGATAACTGGAATAATGGAATCCAAAGAGAATCAATCCTCAGCTAATTTTCTATTTCTGGGGTCTGCGGAGAATCCGTAGTTAAGTTAAGCCCGTGAGAATGAAATAACTCACCAGCGTGTTCTTCAGCCAAAAAACAAAACTGAAAAAAATTGGCTCGAAAGACCCAAAGTATCAGATTTCGGCAGCGGATATGAAATGGAGAAAGGACATGCATCGTTGGACGGAGGAGATAATGAGTGAAGAGGATAGTGTGGCAATGGTTGAGCTGTTCGACGATATGCCCGGATCTCATACTCCCATGAAATGAAAGTTGGGGGGAGTGAAGATAGGCCTTGGGGACTTAGGCCTACCATCACTATTTTGTCACTCGAAAGTGAGATTTTTCAGTCCTATTTTTGGTTTTTGGTAGAATCATCGCATTCATCAACGGTTATTTTGGCTTCAATACGAAGTAGGCAGCAACACCCAACATGTAGTCACCGTAGCAACACCCAACATGTAGTTACCGTAGACAGGTGACTAGACTGGATTTTGCCAAAAAAAAAATACTATAGATGGATATGTATGAGTTACATTTTGATTAAGAATTGTATTTATCATGGTAGTCAGACCCGGCCCGGCCCGGCCGGTTCAACCGGGGTACTCGGGACCCGGAGGCCAGTCCGGGCCAAAAGGCCTTACGGTTCTTATGGATTAAAGACCCGTCCGGGTCTGTCCGGGTTTTCTCGGTTTTTCGGTTTCGGGTAAACTCGGGACTGGTGTTACGGGTTTTCGGGTTGATTGGGTCATTAATTTGAATTGGATATTAGAATGTTTTTTGTCTTTCTACAGGGATTCTAACAAAATTTTTGAAGACTTATATGACCCTTTTGACCCCTACTGACCCCCTTATTGGCCCCCGGTTGGACCCTTCAACCCTTGACCCCTAAGTTAGGCCGGGTCGATGGCCGGGCCGGGTCTGACTACCTTGGTATTTATAATTATATTTTTTTCTTTTTTTTTCTACTAATGTAGATATATAAGAATTCTTATATGATAAGTTCTTGATTTCCTTTAGTTTTATAAGGAAGTATTTAAATTTTATTACCTTGAATATATTCAGTTTGATTTTGTTTTTCTAATGAAAACTCAATTAAATACAAATAAATAGTTTACTTATTTATAAGATAGTATTTAAATTTTGTGATTGTCTTAAAGAGATTTAGCTTGATTTTATTTTTCTAATTAAAACTCGGCTAAATACAAGTAAATAGTTTCCTATAGATTAAATCAAACAGTAACTTTTTTTGGTACATAATCAAACAGTAACTTTTAAAACTATAGACTGAATCTACCAATCAATTGGAAAAAAATGTTTTAGATAATAAATTCAGTAATCTATTAATTTTTTGATTTCATATGTTAAAAAGAATATTTTAGGGAATGGAATCCACATAGACAAAATACATAACAAAGCACTAATAACAAAAAACTAATTTTGTAGTTAGAGTTAGCAGTATAGTGAGGAAATTAACTACTTTTCAGTATCTTGCCAGACCTTATTTTTGCCAATCCGCATCACCCGAAATCATTGTATTTTGTGGTGATGGGAAGTGCTTTTGCCTTTAAAAAAAAAATTGTGGAGGCAATCACGATAATTATATAATAAATTATAAAATATTAGTCCAAAGGTTTGATTTTAGCACTCAAACTACAAATAACTTACATTAGATAAACTATGCTATTGCTTAGCAAAGTAAATAATTTTATGTAACAGCCCGGGTAAAATTTTGGATTTTTACCGGGACTGTAAAAGTCTATTTACCGTGATTTACTGTTGAATTAATCTTGGGTAATTAATTCAAGGTAAATCGGGAGTCGTTTTTCGAAACCGAGGGTTTTCCCGCGCTCGTGATTTTCCCCCGGATTTTTCGGAACTAAGTTGGTATTTTCGGGTTTCGGAATTT
>JAKUCV010001279.1:0-15891 GCA_028386065.3 Turnera subulata | reverse complement strand
CTTTTCGGCTGTCAGCTCAACAACTTCCGGCCCTAGCAATTTTCTGACCCCAACTTCATCCCAACAGATCGGTGTTCGACACCTGCGACCATACAACACCTCATATGGAGCCATACCAATACTGGACTGGTAGCTATTGTTATAGGCAAATTCAACCAAAGACAGGTACTTACTCCAACTATCCCCATAACTTAGCACGCAAGCTCGCAACATATCCTCCAGAATTTGTATCACCCGTTCACTTTGCCCATCAGTTTGTGGGTAAAACGCAGTACTCAAATCGAGTTGGGTTCCCAATGCTTCCTAGAAGCTTCGCCAAAATTTCGATGTGAACTGCGTACCCCTAACAGACACTATTGAAACAAGCACACCATGAAGCCTTACGATCTCATCAATGTAAACTTGTGCTAGTTTGGTAGAATTATAAATAGTCTTCACTGGAAGAAAATGAGCAGATTTAGTCAATTTGTCGACAATTACCCAAATGGAGTCAAATCCGCCTGCAGCTCGCGGCAACCCGCTGACAAAATCCATGGTCACCTTTTCCCACTTCCATTCCGGAACTGATAAAGGCTGAAGCAGCCCTGGTGGTCTTTGGTGTTTCTCCTTTCACTTGCTGACATATCAAACATTTGGAGACATAATCGGCCACTTCCCTCTTCATGTTGTTCCACCAATAATGTGTTTTTAAATCATGGTACATTTTGGTGGATCCTGGGTGTAATGTGTATCTAGTTTGATGAGCTTCATTTAGTAATCTACCGCGGAGATTTCCGACATCAGGAACATATACTCTTGTGCCGTATCTAAGAATTCCATCATCACCAACAACAAATCCAGCTAGTTCCCCTCGGTTCACTTTTTCTTTCCACGACTTAGTTTCAGCATCGTCATCCTGAGCTTTTGCTATCTCTTCATTTAAAATGGGGCGCACCTGGTAGTAAGCTAACAATGCCCCCGATTCAGCAACCGAGCAATGCAATCCTTGATCCAACAATTCATGCCAAACCCCAACTGCAGGCCTTCTGACCATACCGAAATGTGCTAAGCTACCAACAGATTTTCGTCTCAGTGCATCAGCTATAACATTAGCTTTACCGGGATGGTACTTGATGACACAATCATAATCTTTCAACAATTCAACCCATCTCTGTTGCCTCAAGTTCAGATCCCGCTGCTCCATTATATACTTCAGACTTTTATGATATGTGTAAATTTCACAAGGCTCCCCATACAAGTAATGCCTCCAGATTTTCAGAGCGAATACTACTGCTACCACCTCAAGATCGTGCACTGGGTAACTCTCCTCATTCTTCTTGAGCTTCCGGGATGCATACGCTATCACCCTGCCATCTTGCATTAAAACGCAGCCCAATCCAACTTTTGATGCGTCACAGTACACGGTGTAGACACCTTCTTCCTTAGGCAGTGCAAGTATTGGTGCTGTTGTTAACCTATGTTTTAACTCTTGGAAGCTAGTCTCACAAGCATCAGACCATACAAATGGCTTCTTCTTTTGTGTTAACCCACACAAAGGTGCAGCAATTGAAGAAAAACCTTTAACAAACCGTCGGTAATATCCTGCCAACCCAAGGAAACTTCGTACTTCTGTTACATTGGTCAGCTTCGGCCACTTTACAATTGCCTCCACTTTCTAGGGGTCTACTTCAATGCCTTTAGCCGATATAACATGGCCTAAGAATGACACCTTTTCCAACCAGAACTCACACTTGGAGAACTTTGCAAACAACTTTTCCTCCCGTAAAATCCGCAACACAATTCTCAAATGTTCTTCATGCTCCTCTTTGGTCTTTGAATAGACAAGCACATCATCAATAAACATAATTACAAACTTATCAAGGTACTGCTTGAATACTCGGTTCATCAAGTCCATAAACGCTGCTGGTGCGTTGGTTAAACCAAATGGCATCACCAAAAATTCGTAGTGCCCATACCATGTTCGGAAGGCTGTTATTCGCACATCCTCCTCCTTTATCCTCAACTGATGATACCCTAATCTTAAATCAATTTTTGAATAAGTACTTGGCTCCCTGCAACTGATCAAACAAATCGTCGATGCGTGGCAATGGATACTTATTCCGCACTGCCAGCTTGTTCAATTGCCGATAATCAACACACATTCTCATCGAACCATCTTTCTTTTTGACAAACAATACTGGAGCTCCCCACGGAGACACACTAGGTCTGATAAATCCCTTGTCCAACAAATCTTGTAGCTGAGTTTTCAACTCCTTCAATTCTGTAGGGGCATTCAATAGGGTGTAATTGACACGGGTTCTGCCCCAGACACGAGTTCAATGCCAAACTCAATCTCACGTTCTCTCACGTTCTGGTGGTAATCCCAGCAAGTCATTGGGGAAAACATCAAGGAACTCATTGACAACAGGAACTTGACCAATTGAAATTTTTGGCTCACTTACACTTTGTACTGATGCCAAATACAAACAATCAGTTTGTCATGCTACTCGAGCTGCTTTCACCGCAGAAATTATTTGGGGTTGAGAAGAAACAAACTTCCCCTGAAAAATAAATTATGCCTCCCCAACAGGCTGAAACTTCACCCTTTTATTAGCACAATCAACACGAGCACCATACCGAGACAACCAATCCATGCCTAAAATCACATCAAAGTCTGCCATTGGCAGCAACAATAAATCTATCGGCAAGTGATGGTCCATCACACAAATATCACACCCCCGATACACTCTATCTACATAGACACGCTCATCAAGAGGCGTGTACATAGCCAACGGACTTCCGAGACTAACAGGTATCTCCTTAAAGTACTTAGCAAAATGAGAGTTAACAAAGGAGCGCGTGCACCCCGTATCAATTAAACACAATGCAGGGCACAAATTAACTTTCAGTATACCTGTCACAATAGTGTCGGAGGCTTTTGCATCCTCCTGAGTCAAGCAAAATACCCTAGCCTGTCCCTGGCCGGGTTGATAGCTGCTGCCTCTACTTGCAGCTCCTCGACTAGTACTTCCCCTGCCTCGGAAGGAAGACTGGCTATCCGCCCGCTGTGACCTTGGTGGTGGTGATGCTACACTGGATACCATAGATGATTGTCCAACGGAACACTCCCTGGCTATATGCCCTGCCTGCCCACATATGTAACACAAATTTTGTCCCACCGGGCATTCCCGTGACATACGTCCAAACTTGCCACACCTGAAGCATAAACTATTGGCCTCATTTGTATACTTTGAGTACCCTAAAATTGGCTAGTTACAGGTCTCACCGAACTACCCCCAAAGCTTGGGATACCATAACTAGGACTACCCCTGAAACGAGCCCTAGGTTGGTTAACCCACAATCCTGTCTTCCCACGCCCACGAAATTGGCTCGAACCAGCAGTAAAACTTTGTTGGTTTTGGGTCTCATCCTCTTGACACTTACCTCACCTCTTTCAGCTTGAGTCTTTATTTCAATTGCCCGAGCTTTGTCAACCGCTTCAGCATAAGAGCTAAATGGTATAGCCACTAATGAGTTATAAATATAACCCTTCAGTCCTCCAATGAACCTTTTGATCTTCCTCCGCTGATCTAGAATCAAATGCAAGGCATACTTAGACAGGTTTGTGAACTTGGACTCATACTCTCCCACTATCATGTCCCCTTGCCTTAGGAGTTCAAATTCCGCAGCTCTTTTATCCCTAACACTCTCAGGCAAGAATCGTTCAAGAAATGCGGCACGGAACTCAGTCTAAGTCCACGGGACAGCATCAGGCATCCTCTCCCTCATTTTGGCACCAATTGTTAGCTTCATCCCCCTTTAACCGAAAAGCAGCAAGATCAACTACTCGATGATCAGTGCATTCCATCACTCGGCAACATTTCCACACATCATCGAGAAATCGCTGTGGATCTTCATTTACAGCCACGGAAAATGTTGGTGGGTCATGTTTCACAAATGTCACCAAAGTTGATTCCCCACTGTGATCTCGGAGTACCGGGTCCTCTCTACTTTTTCGATCAGCAGCAATCGCCTCCGCGATAGTCTCAACTGCCTTGTTAACACCATGCAAACCAGCCTTCAGCACCTCCAAAGGCATCTCTTGGGAGGCATCTGAATACTCTGCTTCGCTGGGCAACTCATCACCAGCATCTCCCGGAGCATAAGTCTCATCGTCTACATCCTCAGCATCCTGAACAGATTGCACATCCGGGGCAACCACCTCAGTTAACACTTAATTTCCTAACTTCCTTTTTGTTGGCTTACCTACGTCCAAAATACAAGAAAACCAACACAGACAAGTTAGCTCTCACCATCCCACGGTCTCTAGTGATGGGTAACAGCCTTTAACAACAATTTATAGCCTAAGCCCTTTAATATAAATTAAACCATGCTCCGCTACCAAACTGTCACGTCCCATTTTTACGTGACTGGCCAGGTGCCTTGCACATCCTTAGAATGCCATAAGGCACCCAAAGGCCTATAACAGTCATTGGGCAGAAGCTAGCCCGACGGGCATCTCACCCTACCGCGCAGCAAGCATCAACAAAAGTATCACATATTCAAATGAAAAAACTAAACACACAACAGCCAGCTGATTTTCACGTAAGTTTTGTACATCAAACATGTGCTAGTTTAAGCCACTTATTCTCATATACACTGACTCTAGCTAGAACTAGAGTTGGCTTAGTACCCATCATCTATCAACACGTGCCTCTCGGGCCTTCCCTCACCAAGCTGTTTATCTCCTTGCCCTGAAACAAAGGGGTGGAAAAAGGGGGGTGAGTCAACGACTCAATAAGTAGGTGACATACAAGGCATCAACAAAGACACAACCAGCAGCAAAACATATCCAACAACCAACATCTCAAGTCACCGTGATCAGCCCACGGGTAAGCTGTCGTGGGGTTGTACCTAGGCTACCTGCAGGTTTGGTAGCCTTGCCAACAGGTGTTACTTCTTAGCCCATAGCCCCACGTACGAGGCTTAACCGATTGGCTACTGGAACCATACACGGCGCCAAGCACAACACCACCACCATCTCAGTCGACCAAGCAGCCTAGGAGCACTGCAGGGTCCATCTCAATACCATCTCATGTATATGTCATGATGCAAATGGAATGCATAGCCCGAATATCGGACTCATCTCAAGCCAAGGCATATCATAAACATCTCAACATCTCAATTGCACCATAGGTGCCATCTCATTAGGTAATTGAATCATCCACCAAGCCAATAGGCATCACTGCCATCACACAAGTATGCAACCAGACTTACACAAGTTCAGGCCTCACTAGGTCCTTCTCCTTCCTTTGGTGCTCCTGGGTTTCTAGCACCTGCCACACACAATTATCCATCAATAAAAGACATAGCAACACAAGTCATCAGTAAGAACTCATACAAGTTAGCCTACACACCAACTAGCCTAGTTAGATTAATTGGCTGGCACCAATTCATGTACTGGCACGCCTATTCTAGTCATCAACCCAAACCAAGTGCCTAGCACGACTATTTGGGCGTTTATAAGAACTACAAACCCTCAGGTTTCCCTGTTTAAGCCTATCAAGCACTGAAAGAACTAATTGACCACCAGCAGGGGCAATTCTGCGGGTCAATTGTGCCTTAATTTCACCAACTAACGCCCCAACCTCACATACTATCCTTCATCAAGACAACATCCAACAACAAGAATACATACTTCCCACAAAACCGATTTGGTGCTCTATTCAAGTCAACAGCACACTCAACAAGCCAATTACTACCAAATCCCTTAAGAATTCCAACCAGAATCACTTACCCCCTCCCTTTGTATGCCAGCTGCTAGGAGAACTTGGAGGATGGCTGATTGTTTCTTCTCTCTGTAACTATCACGTATTTGGGGCAGAATGAGGCTTGAGGTGCCTGCTTGGGCAGATATGGCTGAGGCAAGCAGGTGACTAAGCAGTCACTTGCTGCCTCTTGCACCCAAATCTGCCACGTTGCCCAAGCCGCTCTCCACTTCATGCTTATTTGCCACCACCAGCTATCCACCTCCTGCTTACCCACACTTAACCCCCAATTAGATTATTCAGAGTACTTAGCTCATATTAATCGGGGATTAAGACTAATTTCCCGCTAATTAACCCATCCGTACCAATTTCTGGCCAACTGAAGCCAATGTCCAGCCAACCTAGTCCTACCAAAACCAACCCACATCCAGCACCCTTCCTCATCAAGTAAACACATTGTACCTTAATTATTAGGGTTATCACACCAATACCACCTCCCTTAAGAAGGTTGTTCCAATATGGTCAAACTCCATACTCATCAATTGAATGTCAATATAGCATCCTATGGACCGACATGAAAGAAGAAGAAATCATTTAGTGAAAAGAAGAATAAGAAAATGAAAATGCAGAAAATGAACGAGACCTAAATAATGTGGATAATGCCCTATACCTAAATGATGTGCCAATAGATGGTTGGCTAGGAGATCCACACAGCCCAAGCAGCCCATGCGATGCTAATCTCAGCCTTAGCCACTCACTAGTTAACAAATAAGCTTATCCTATTCAAGGCTTATCCTTATCAAGATTCCCTGCTTCTCAGCTTGCATTATCTTTTGTCGATGGTAGTCTGAATGCTTGTGTCCTGTCTTGTGTGTTGAGTACTTTTAATTATGTCTTGTGTGTCATAATGAGACCTACTGTCTCTCACTTCTTATCTTTCATATAAGGCTGGCAGAGTCCTCCAGCATCTATAAAAGGACTTTATGTATGTTGATGAAGATAGAGGTAATTCATTACTAAATTCCAAAACCAGTTGTGAAATAAAATCATGAATTTCTAAATCTCTCTATTCTCAAAAGTTCTCATTAGTATCTGCAGTATTCTTCTAAGTTATCTTTTTAGCATCCTTCTCCTATAAAATTAGTCAAGCATGCTAAAGCGGCTTGAGATAAATAGTCGCCCTAAAGTGTGGGCTTGATTACATCTCGCATTATGTATCCATGCTCTGTCTATGTGTGGAAGTTCCCAGGTTGTGAGTGAAAAAAAACTTTGGTGATATATGCTTTATCCGATCGCTTTTGATACACCATTCATTCAATTGGGCAATGCAGGTTGCATTATATTCATAAATCGTTGTTGGAATCTCTTTCTTGCTACGTATTCTACATAAATCCCGAATATGTTAAGTCATTAATCTTAGCCAAATACATTATCGACTAGCTTCGTGTATGGGCACAATTTCTGCATTATTCGAAAAGGTGACAACAATGCTTTGCTTTGTGGATCGCCATGATATAGCAGCTCTTCTATAGGTAAATAAGTAACCCGTTTGTGACCGAGTCTTATGCAGATCAGATAAATAACCTGCATCTGCATAACCAATTAGAACAAGCTTTGACCTATACGTATAAAATAATCCCATATCCATTGTACCATGAAGATATCGAAAAATATGTTTCAACATCTTCAAAATGGATTAATTTTCTCGAAATTCTATAATGGGGCTGGTACGAACTCAAAGTTTGATGCACTACTATTTTGACCATCTTCAAATAGATTAGTTTTTTTCGAAATATATACGGAAGTATTGACAGCTCTTTATTTTTTAAAAAAGTGTCGATTTTGTTTGAGTTGCTATGCAAGCTAAGCATAGAGCAAACTTGCCAATAAAAAAAGTTATGCTGAGTTGTCTAAGGGAGGCAACAAAATTGGAACCACCAAAAGTTATGATATTGTGAACACCCAAATTTGATCCATGAAAATTATATTGGGATTAGACTCCAGACATATTTGAATCATAAGATTGATGAGTTAGTATTGGGTTGAAGCATGGATGAGGTTTAATTTTAGTAGAATTCATACGTTATAGTAATTAAGACTTTTATATGCCTAGGATTAATGAGACGATTTAATCATAGGATATGTTAAAGACTAAATTGCTAAAATGTATTTTATCTCATTAAATTTGGGCTTGTTTATTTATTAAACCTAATTATATTTATTTTTGGGTTGAAAATAAATGTAAGGGTCCAATTTAATAAGGTATGGACTTTTTTTTAGAGTTGCACAGCCCATTAACACCTTGCTTGCAGACAAATTTAGCTCTGATATTCATGGAAAATCAGAGTTAAATCATTTCTTAATAGAAGGAATGTTTTTGGTATGATTTTGGCTTAAAATGAGGAATCAATGTGTAATTAGTCAATTAGGAGATGATTGAGAGGAGTAGTAATCAAGAAAGCAGAGGATTCTGGGCAGTCTAGGGGTTAATTACGCGGTAGGATCAATCAGGGAGGAATTAGGGGAGAATCGGGACCGAAAAAGGAAAGAACGGGTGAGGCGCGTAGGCGCGGGCGGTCATCTCGGGATGACCGTCGGGCCTGGGCGGTCTTCCACCCATGACCGCCCGGCCTGGCTGTCATCCATAGGATGACCACCGGCCATGGCGGTCATGCACACCCAGAAACGCATTTTCTCCCCGATTTTCGCCCGTAATCTGATTCTACTCGGTTTTGGCCCAGATTTTTGGCCATTACCTTGATCATTAAGTTGGTCCACGCCCTTAGGATACCCAGAACACTATAAATAGGAGCCCTCTCTCACATTTCAGGGGACACATTCTATTACACAAACACTCTTCATAAAGCTTTGAAGCTTGGAGAAAATCTATCTCTCCAAGCTTAAGAAATAGTTCCATAGGCAAAACTCTGGCAGAATTTCATGGGTAGCATCATCCATTGAAGGTAGCAAAGGGGAAAATCAAGAAGAACTCCAAGATTGAGTTAAGGAGTGGGAGGAAATTGTATGGGAGGCACAACCCAAACCAAGGAGCTAGAGGAGGGCTACAAGAGGTAATCCCAATCCTTTTTTGTCTGACCAATTATTATTGAGATGTTGATGTTGATGATGATGTGACTGTTGTGATGCCATGTCAAGAACTACGTGGGCTTTGAACCCGGTCGTTGGGGTACGTAGGTGGTTTCTAGTGGTGGAAACTCAAGCCCAATCTTCTTCTTCTCCCCTTTCTTTTTAATATTCAGTTATTATGTGTTTTGGTGCTTACACTTGCACACTTGCACAAGGCATACAAAATCCTCTAATTGCACAAAGTTTCGCCCCAACATGGACAGGTGCCTAACACCTTCCCATCCATAACGAATCCTCGGGTCCAGCATCTTTGGTTCGTTATCTAGTTGCCTAAATGGAGTCACATGAAGGATTTTTCCCAAGTTTTTATCCCTTAATAAAATTTGGGTGGCGACTCCAAAGATGTTGGATGATGGTTATGAAGAAGGTGTAAAGGAAAGGTGAATAGGCCCAAGTGATTTTGGGTCGAATATTCACAGCTGGCGACTCCACTGGAGACTTAGAGGGTTCAAGAAACCTTGTGCAATCATTGGATTTTTGTATGTTTTTTATGTGTCATCATAAGTGCCTTGCATTCATGATAAATGTTGTGAAGCCCTTACCATAAGAGGGCCAGGGGATCCAAGTCCGCTACAATGTTTTCCTTAAGCGATAGTGGCTTGTGTGAACCGGTTTCTCGCTGCTCAAGCAATGATAGGGATTAATGGGCCCCGGACCTCACGCGATATCCTTTATCACATGTGAGTAGGCCAAACTATTCCTTAGCGGCAGTCTTTCAGCCCCCAACCAGCTGCATACCCTGAGCATCTCATGCATATTGATTCAATAAGTGGTACGCGCATTTTTTGTGTGATTATTTTTATGGATTTGCGTATGTGTAAGTAGAGTGTTTTTTTTTCGATAAATCAGAAAAACCAATAAAAAATATATAGCTGGACCGTCGTGCTAACTCTGCGTAGGGTGCTACATCGCATGGTGTGAATTGATGAGTCTAGGAAAGGAACCCAAGGGGAGTAAGTATGCATGTCTAAGCAGATGATATTTTTCTGGAGTTTCTTCCTAGTTGATATGTTCAGTTGGTCTACCTTGTTTTAGGGAATCTCCATTTGCATACATTGAACATTGCATCACATGTTTTTCAAATCAAACAAATCGAGCCGAGGTATATCGTCCTTGTTGAAACTTAAGTTTTCTTGAAAAGGAAAAGAGATTGTTTTTAAAGAGAAGAAACATATTTTGCGAGTATATTCCATCGTGGTTTCCGCCAATTATTTTTTTTGAAATAAAACAAAGCTTAAGTCTAGGACTCTTGATGGCCATAAATCGAATCGATTGAAAATCCTACCTTTAGGACACCATGAGTGAAAAACTAATTTTTTAAAACCCACCAATTGCCATGATTAAGGGGAATTTTGTTGATGGATGGCCAATGTTGATTCTTGGAGTTTTGAACTTTTTGTGCTGCTTAACCCGACGTTTGTTTTTCCGAACACCCTATGCATATCTTTTTGAAAAAAAATCTCGACGTCAACATCTGTATCCTAGAACAAATCGCCAGGCCTTTTAAAAGCGAATTTCTCATATGGTTTCTCGATAAAGGATATGATTTAGGCCCTCTTTGCTTAAGCCTGCATGCCAACAAAAGCCTACCCAGTAGCATTATCCCTCGATAAACCCTCTTTGAGCCTATAACGTGATAGCCGGCTTTTCTTTGATTACCTACATCAACTCACCATTAACCCTATGAGCCCTCTCTACAGCTATCGTATATTTTTCTTTATGAATCATACCCATTTCAAAACCCGTGGGAAGATCTCGTTACGAGCTTTTACCAAAGAAGTTTTCAAAGACAAGTGCACACGATTTCTACACATCCAAGATGGTCCATGCAATGAATTGCTTCAAGAATAGTATGAAATGCCGGATTGCACACAAGGAGAAATCACTAGATTCAAATCACCAACAATAGAAGAAAAGAGCAAATGTGTGCACAACTAAAATTATTTTGAAGCAAGAAGAACTTTCAAGTATGGTATAAAATGCCAAGGTGCACACAAGGAGGAATTGCAAAAATCAATCACCGAAGGTCCTTAAATACAAAGGAGAAATCATCAAAGCTCCCGAAGTTGATATCGGGCAATCCAAACAAAGACAGAAGAGGAACGAATGTGTGCACAAGCAATCATTTTGAAGAAAGGAAGATGATCAACTCATGATTGGATGTCAATAAAAAAGTGCACTTTGAGAATACTTTGATTTTCTTGGTAGAAGCTCACCCTTCCTAAACGTGATTTTGAACTTTGAATCCCCCACTATCCTCTCTTTGATGAACCTCTACACATAACCCCATTACAACCTTTAATGAAAGACCTATTGTTCTTTTTTGAGAATGTCTATATACAATAAGGGAGTTTAGGCCTGGAATTTGCCAATGGGATTTCTTTTAATTTTTTTTTTATGACGTCAAATCATACTTGCATATGGGATCTTTCCCTGTTCAGGTTGTTACTCTAAATTTTTTTTTTTTTATGAACTCTAAAGAGAGTCCTCGATTGGGTGTCTTGATCTAAGTCCTCTTCAGCCAACGATTTGGTGGAGATTTTCAAAACCTCTATTTGAAGTATCTTTTCACTACTCATGGGGTCCTTATGAAAGAAGAAATACATTCATAGTCATTGGGAGTCTTCAACCTGAAGCTTTTGCATTTTAATGGGATAACTCGGTTTTTGAAATTGTTTAACTTTCACCTTGGCCTGAATAACTTCCAATGCTCATGCATCATACTAGGGCACTTGCATTCAAACGCACTATGTAGATATAAGGTAGCACTTACATTCAAGAAGCAGACATATCCTGTAGAGCTAGGAAGCACTTGCATTCGAGGGGAAAAGAGAGAAGATGAGAAAATAGAAGAAGAAGAGCGAGAGATAGAGAAAAGGAGAGAGAAGGGATCCAGAGAAGATGAGAGGAGGAGAGAGAAAAGATAGAGAGAGGAAGAAGACAAACATGTCATGGCACTCACATGTAGAAACTAGGGGCATCCCCATGCATTAAAAAGATAAACACATTGTAGACATGCTCATGCATCACATACATGTAGACTAGGGATTCCTTGGTAAGGTAGACGTTGTTGAGAATAGATGATCAATGAAGGTGACAACATCATAAATCCATCATTTATGATCAATGAAGGTGACAACATCATAAATCTATCATTTGACGTAAACTTGCATTCCCAAGGGCTCATGACTGGAGGAGCATGGTATGCCCGACTTCTTAAAAGACCTCATTTGTAGAATAACGGGCATGCCATGCCGCACCCGAGATGTAGATCACCTGTAGACTCTAGGGGCACGGTGGTCCTCAGCTTTTGATGTTAATGATTGAAGTTGGGCATTCCTGAAAAGATGTAAGGCCTAGTTTTTTTATAAAATTAATGTTTATTGTCTTAGGCATTAAAGGAGATGTAAGCCCCGACTTGTGTTGATGAGTTTGGGGCATTCTCGATAAAACGAGTTGTAAGGCCCAACCTTTTTTGTGAAATGATGCTAGGGGCATGCTGCCCCATGATTTGAATTGTGTGATTTTCGGGGCATGCTATCCCATTAGAGTGAGTGTCTGATCCTTAGGGCATAGCTGCCCATGTTTCTTGGAATGAATGCACAATGGGCATAGCTGCCATAGTTTTCTAAACTTGAATAAGGGGCATAGATGCCCTAATTCTTAAAAGTTGAACAAAAGGCATAGCTGCCTTGATTTTTGGACATGAGGGGCATAGCTGCCCTAATTTTCTAATGTTGAGAGAGGGCATAGCTGCCCGCATTTTCGAAGTTGATTACGCCATGGGCATAGCTGCCGGTTTTTTATTTAAGTTCATCAGGAGCATAGCTGTCCGAGTTTTTTAGACATATGAGGGGCATAGCTGCCTGGATCTTTCGAGTCGATTTTAAATCAAGGGCGTAGCTGCCCAAGTTTTTGAAATGGAAGGGCATAGCTGCCCAAGTTCATGATTGCATGGTGGGCATAGCTGCCCGGATTTCTTTTGATACATCAGGGGCATAGCTGCCCGAGTTTTTAAGCACAAGGGGCATAGCTGCCCAAGTTTTTGAATTTGCTTGCATGAAAGGCATAACTGCCTGGGCATAGTTGCCTGTGTCATTGAGAAGGACATAGCTGTCCCGATTCTTGATTTAAGTACGTCAAGGGCATAGCTGCCCGGACCCTTTTTTGAACTTGAGGGGCATAACTGCCCTAATTATTGAAGTTGAGGAGGGCATAGCTGCCCATATTTTCAAAGTTGATTACACCTTGGGCATAGCTGCCCAAATTATTGAGAGGGGCATAGCTGCTTGGATGTTTTTGAAGTAGAGCATATGAAGGGCATAGCTACCCAAATATTTGAATTTAAAGGGCATAGTTGTCCAAGTTCTTAACTTGGTTGTATGATGGGCATAGTTGCCCGGTGTTTTTGAATTTAATTGCATGAAGGGCATAACTGCCTGAGTTTTTACTTTGATCGCATAAAGGGCATAGTTGCCCAAATTTTTATATTTGAAGGGTATAGCTACCCGAGTTTTCAAAATTTAATTGATAGGCATAACTGCCCAAGTTCTTAACTTGGTTGCATAAAGGGCATAGCTGCCCGTGTTTTTAAATTTGATTACATGGAGGGCATAGCTGCCTGATTTGTTAATTTGAACATGCTAAGGGCATAACTGCCCGATTTCTTCAAGATGATTTCAAATCAAGGGCATAGCTGCCTGAATTTGTAAAGCTAATTATGTCAGGGCATAGCTGCCTAAATTTTTTAAGTTGACTACATCGAGGGCATAGCTGCCCAAGTTTCCGAAAATAGTTACACCAGGGGCATAGCTGCCCAGTTTTCTTAAGTTTATTGCAAACTGAGGACATAGCTGTCCAAGTTTCTAAAATTGATCACGTCAAGGGCATAGCTGCCCATACGTTTCGAATTGATTGCACACAAAGGGCATAGCTGCCCAAAAATTTTGAGATGATTACGCATTTGGGGGTATGGTTGCCCCATCATTTTGAATGATTTGGATTATGTCTTGGTGGCATAGCTGCCCCAGATTTTCAAACCAAGAGCATAGCTGCTCAAAATTCATGGCACACACCACTTGCATCTGTCATTCAAATTTGGTTGTTCCTTTCTTACGTTGTTTCGTCCTTAGTCTCTAAGGACTCATCAACGAGGGGCATCTGTGAACACCCAAATTTGATCCATGAAAATTATTTTGAGATTAGACTTCAGACATATTTGAATCATAAAATTGATGAGTTAGTCTTGGGTTGAAGCATGGATGGGGTTTAATTTTAGTAGAATTTATACGTTATAGTAATTAAGACTTTTATATGCCTAGGATTAATGAGACGATTTAATCATAGGATATGTTAAGGACTAAATTGATAAAATGTATTTTATCTCATTAAATTTGGGTTTGTTTATTTATTAAACCCAATTATATTTATTCTTGGGTTGAAGATAAATGTAAAAGTCCAAATTAATAAGGTATGGACTTTTCTTTGGAGTTGCACAGCCCATTAACACCTTGCTTGCAGACAAATTTAGCTCTGATTTTCATGGAAAATTAGAGTTAAATCATTTCTTAATAGCAGGAATGTTTTTGGTATGATTTTGGCTTAAAATGAGGAATCAATGTGTAATTAGTCAATTAGGAGATGATTGAGAGGAGTAGTAATCAAGAAAGCAGAGGATTCTGGGCAGTCTAGGGGTTAATTACGCGGTAGGATCAATCAGGGAGGAATTAGGGGAGAATCGGGACCGAAAAAGGAAAGAACGGGTGAGGCGCGTAGGCGCGGGCGGTCATCTCGGGATGACCGTCGGGCCTGGGCGGTCTTCCACCCATGACCGCCCGGCCTGGCTGTCATCCATAGGATGACCACCGGCCATGGCGGTCATGCACACCCAGAAACGCGTTTTCTCCCTGATTTTCGCCCGTAATCTGATTCTACTCGGTTTTGGCCCAGATTTTTGGCCATTACCTTGATCATTAAGTTGGTCCACGCCCCTAGGCTACCCAGAACACTATAAATAGGAGCCCTCTCTCACATTTCAGGGGACACATTCTATTACACAGACACTCTTCATAAAGCTTTCAAGCTTGGAGAAACTCTATCTCTCCAAGCTTAAGAAATAGTTCCATAGGCAAAACTCTGGCAGAATTTCGTGGATAGCATCATCCATTGAAGGCAGCAAAGGGGAAAATCAAGAAGAACCCCAAGAATAGATTGAGTTGAGGAGTGGGAGAAAATTGTGTGGGAGGCACAACCCAAACCAAGGAGCTAGAGGAGGGCTACAAAAGGTAATCCTAATCCCTTTTTGTCTGACCAATTATTGTTGAGATGTTGATGTTGATGATGATGTGACTGTTGTGATGCCATGCCAAGAACTACGTGGGCTTTGAACCTGGTCGCCAGGGTACGTAGGTGGTTTCTAGTGGTGGAAACTCAAGCCCAATCTTCTTCTTCTCCCCTTTCTTTTTAATATTCAGTTATTATGTGTTTTGGTGCTCACACTTGCACACTTGCACAAGGCATACAAAATCCTGTAATTGCACAAAGTTTCGCCCCAACATGGACGGGTGCCTAACACCTTCCCATCCATGACGAATCCCCGGGTCCAGCATCTTTGGTTCGTTATCCAGTTGCCTAAATGGAGTCACATGAAGGGTTTTTCCCAAGTTTTTGTCCCTTAATAAAATTTGAGTGGCGACTCCAAAGATGTTGGATGATGGTTATGAAGAAGGTGTAACAGCCCAGGTAAAAATTTCATTTTTACCGGGACTGTTTAAGTTAATGTACAGTAATTTACCATTAATTTTTAATCTTGGGTAATTAAATTATGGTAAATTGAGTGTTGGATTCCGAAATCGAGCATGGCCCCACGTTCGGGATTTTTCTGCGGATTTTACGGACCAAGTTGGGATTTTTCCGGGTCCGAGAATCTTCGGAAAAAGCCGGGTTATTCTCGAATTATCGGACCAGAAATAAGATAAGTGGGTATACCGGATATTTC